>NMRA01000458.1:73347-135104 GCA_002633005.1 Phoronis australis | reverse complement strand
CATATACGACTTTTCGCATGCTAAAAAGGTGTGTATAAGCAGATGTTCCAACAAAAATTTTTGCTGGTGGCGCGACTCATACCCAGATGTGCACAAATATGGTTTCACGAAACTTATGAGCCACGTTCATGCGACGAAATCGAGAAGGATTTTAAATTATCTTAAGAAAAACTCAAGAGACATGTTAAGTGCCAGAAACTTACCAGGATGCATGGAAATTTCACTATTTGGCTACAAAAACAAAAAATTGTTTTACACGGAGGGGGGAAACCCCCCGTCCCGACCCCCTCCCCCCTCTCGGCGCCACGCGCCTAGGATTCGACCTTTGCGGGAATCCTAAACCCCCCCCTTACTGAAAACGTAGATCCGCCCCTGATTGATGTATTGTTGGTGGACTTCTACAGGCCTAAATATACCTGTTACAGGACTTGTAGAAAGAGTTAACTCTGGAGAGATCATCATTGTTGCCGAAGGTTACCTATGGGAGTTGGAGAAGAGAGGATATGCGAAATCGGGTGCATTCACACCGGAGGTAGTACTTGCGAAACCGGAAGTAGTCAAAGCACTTCACGAGGAGTTCGTTCATGCCGGAAGTGATGTCGTCTTGGCATTTACGGTACGTCTGTCGCGTGAACTTCGATACTAGCGTGGTAACATCACCTTCACATTGTTTCAAATGCTAAGCATCCACCTTTCATCACTAATCAATACTTGATTTAGATCACTTACCGTTGTGGAATTGGTCAAGTTGTGTTCCTTAAGAAAAGTGGACTGGGGAGGATTTTAGAGCTTCCAAAGAACTGACAGCCCTTTGCAAGCCCACTAAAAACATTTCATCTGCGTGAGGAGCAACGAGTTGAGACCAAGTTATGGCGGTCTAAATCAAAAGTTGTCTTACATACAATCTTTGAAGACACCGTTCACTACGTTGCGCAAAACTAATCAGATTACGATAGGTATACTTGTTTTACAGTATTTTGCACATCGCGAAAAAATGCGTGTTATCGGCAGGGAGGACGAATTGGAGAAACTGAACAAGCAAGCTCTCCAAATTGCTCGCCAAGTGGCCAAAGATACCGGTGCACTTTTATCCGCTAGTCTTTGTAACACCAACCGTTACAAATCTGATGACACGTCGACACAAGCCTTGTGCGAATCTATGTTTAAGGTATTATCCATCACAAAACTACCAAAAGCATGTAAAACACTTAAAAATGAACATAAGAAAACTATTCTAAGCGATAGCTTTTGGCTATTGATGTTGCTCTAATAAAAACACTCAAGATCATTGACTCATCAGCAACCGTTACAACAGGTGCGCTAAATGAATGTAACTGGCAAGCTTAGTATTCAGGTATCAAAGCATATGTCTCTTATATATTGCTGGATTTTTTTTTGTACTTTTACGAAGCATAATTGATAGTTAGTAGTGTAATCCCAGAAGGCTTCGAATGCATTATGTCAGGCTGGACCTCTCTGCTACTGGCCTCAATTTGGACGAGGCTTCGTACCACCCGAGATTGCCTGTGTCGCTTGCCTCATTAGTGCCGATGTTAACGACAAGCGTCACATCGTTGTCTCCGTATTAGACACGTGATATTATTTATTACAGGAACAAGTCTTGTGGTTCGTGCAAGGAGGTGTGGACTTCATCGTTGTAGAAACAATGGCTTACTTCGGCGAGGCAATGCTTGCGTTAGAGGCTGTACAGAAATACGGAAATGGTACAATGTAAAATCTCTTGCTAAGAGCAGGCAGTTCTGTTACTTCTGTCATAGTATCGTTTTCCGCCGCCAGGAAACTGGAAACTAGGGCTATAGTGGGCCGGGTCAGGCATATTAGCACTGATCAATGAGCTATATATATTTATCTCATTAGCACTGGTAGTATTTGTAATTTTTATAAGTCGAAAACTCCGGACGTCTTTTTGTACTTCAAACGACAAATCGTGAGTTGGGGAACAAACCAGAGCCTGTAAACATTTAAGTCATATTTTGACAGACATGTGACAGACACATCGACATAAAAGATGAGAAGTTTATACTGTGAGTATAACACTTGCACCTGTGGAGCCAATTGAAGAGAGAAGCAACATTGCCATGGTAGTGGTCACGTTTTCCTTCATCCTAAATTTTCCCCTTTTTATACGATTTGTGAAAAACAATAATAAAGTCTACACGGTTTCTAGTTAATGTATTTAATCATAAAGTCATATCTATATAGACCTACCAGGTTTTGCCCCAGTGTGAGCAATAGAGCATTGTGTAGATCAAGTTTCTTGCGTAGAAAGACCTCGCCATATCAAGCGTTTAAATGGTTTCGCAAATGTTTCTCGGGTGCTTACTCGCCTGACCTAGCGACATAATGGCCGGCCTTTGAAATGATCTGGGTAACATCAGGACCTCGCTAGGACCATGCTAAATAGCGAGACTTAAGCTAGCCTTGGTACAAAGCTGTATATAAATATTTTGACGACAGTCATCATACAGCTAGCTGGCTGGCTAGACTTAAGCGAGATATTGCCGTTTATTTTGAATGAGAACTTGATTTTGGGAAGATTTTTTTCTCGCCGCAAGACAGTTATTAAACTCATCCTGGTCGGAGGCTTTGAAGTGTTGAGTTGGGGGATATGGTATTCATGAGTTACAGATCTGGGCTGGGTTGCATAAAACTTCAAAATAATCCGCTGGATAAGTGTGATTGTTGCATGACGTTAGGTTTATCATTCAACAACAATAACAACGTGACGCGTGATAATGCAGCGTCATTGTTGCTTGGCAGCGTATGCAACTGGGCCCAGAATTCACAGTTTCAATATGGAAAATCTCTTGTCGCAAGTGCCAGCTTATTGCGTTGCGGTCTAAGGTTCTCAACTCACATTAACATTTAATTTTCTTCTGGGGTTAGCCGTTTTCATGCTTTTTAAAGCAATCCACTTTAAAAGGCGTTTTCATCGTTAGTTTACATCACTTTCTACTGTTCACTAGGACGTTTAAGGTTACCTAATGCGTAGACAATACGTAATTCGCTCATACCGTTTTAACCATTTTAAGCACTGGTGCTTTGTACTTATTCATTAACAAGATACACCTATCAGTAGTAATTTGACGTGCTCGTAGGGACACCTGCCGTGGTTACTTTAACAACACCCCTGGAAGATGCCACATTCGATGGTGTTCCATTTGATGAAGCTCTGACGAGATTGAAGGACGCGGGGGCGGCTGTTGTTGGCTTCAACTGCGGCCGCGGACCGGAAACGATGTTACCGTTGATTAAATCTGTTCGGCAGTCTTATAAGGTAGGACATTAGTGATCAGAAGGGCCAATAAATCCCCATATTCTGTCCAAAACAAATTGATTTATGCCACACTTATTGCTGTAAAATTCGGCGGTCTCATCTTGTTCCTTACTCAGATTAGAAACGATGTCCAATGGCATGTCGTTTTCGCTTCAGACCAAGCATAGTATTTCAGTTGGTTGTCTCGGCGGATTTGTTTCATTTGCCAAGACAATATGAGGGTAATCCAGACGATTTAATTATTGATACATTGTTGCTATCTATTTCAATTCAAACGTACGTTAACAAGGGAGTGACTTTGTTTTAGAAATTCTGATCCGAATATCGGACGCGATGGTACACCAGGGAACAGAACGTCTGAAACTGAGAAATGTCTGATAAATTGTTTGCGCGTCGGTTTGAACCAGGACACCAGTAATTTTCCAAGACTTTGCTACGTGGACTGAGTAGCAGCTGAGTGACCATGTAGTTTTTTCAACCTACTACGTTATTACCTGCAGTTAGATCTGCGCAACATCTGTAACATGCTAACATTATAATTCTTGAACAACTAAATATTGGCCTTCACCATAAAGTTTAATACATCTCGGAGTATTTAATCTAGGGCTACACTGCTTCATACGTTGTCGAAATGTCAAAAGTAACTAGATTTTCCAAAAGATGCATATTCAGGCCGTTATTTTTAAGACGCATCAAATCAGTCATGGGGGTAACATCCAGGGCACCATTTTACTAGATTGCAAGTTTACCACGCTAATATGGATTCACTACCACTTATCATCGAGTGACTCGAGCATTGGGGGATATCTAGGATATCGGTGTTGTGGAATTGCCCTTCAAACAAAATTCCATCATCAAAACCAGTTTTATCCACTCTCTTTCAGGCCCAGTGAGTTATGCAGTATATTAAATCATAAGCCATGCTTGAGAACCACTTTCCAATGAATAGCTCAAAGCAACGGATTTTTTGTCGACAAAATCGTTAACATTAGACCAATTTTAAAAATTCAGAAACCAGCTATTCAGATTTTATGATGTCTTTCAGTTTTCATGTCCCAAAAAGAAAATGGAAAGTACAAACACAGATGAGAATGAAATGTGGATAAAACCGGTTGGGCTCACAAGGTGACATTAAATAAATTCAAAACACTTCTCCAAATCGATAAATCGATCATCATCTCATTTAAACGGGATGTTTACAGCATGTCATATGGGCCCCTGCACTTCCTACTTTGTGATATCTGCCCCCACTCGTTGGCGAGTGCAAAAGAACAAGCTCACGATTAGCCGCAACACTGTAAATGCCAATAATTATTTCCGTGTCATCGTTAGCCTTCACTTACCCTTTAAATCTGCCACTAATGACAGATTTTACGGAAACTGGTTACTAACTGCGAGCTCACGTTCTGTTAAAAGTATACTTCTCGGATTAGTCCACTTCCAAAGAAATTATTTAAATATGTAAACTTCTCAATTATGGTCGTGTCTTTTTCAGGGGCCGCTGGCTGCATTACCGGTCTGTTTCCGCACAACTCCGGAAAGTCTGAGCTACCACACCCTTCGAGACCCGAGAGATGGCAAGGCTCTTTACCCCATCAATCTCTCCTGTGTTTCTTCCTCCAGAGACGATATCGTCAACTTCGCCAAGGAAGCCAAAAATCTAGGTGTCCAGTACATCGGACTTTGCTGCGGATCATGCAGTCATTATTTGCGCGCATTAGCTACGGAATACGGACGCAATCCACCCGCTTCCAAATATTCTCCAGACATGTCGACCAACACGCTTGTCGGGAATAGTTCGAATGTGACTTTAAGAGACGACCCTTTGGCTAAAGAAATCAGGAATATGTACGAACAAACACTTACATAAGCTCCGAGAAGAATACGAAGCAATGAGCAATAAATTTTAAACTGAACAATAATTGTTTGTAAGGATGGAGATTATTATTCAACTAGTTGCCAAATTAACACAGAAGCTTGAACTAGTCGACACCGTCCGGCCAAACTTGACTTATAATTCTCAAGCAAGTTCGATAAAGATTTATAATTTTCGCTGTATCAAATTTTAAAATGTTCCTCTTTTGGGTGAGAGCTATGATCACAGTATTTTGATGATTTTCCGAAATAAATCAAAACTTGAAACTTTAGAACAGCGTGAGCTATCATCAAAACATTTAGATCAAATGGAATTTGGTCGTCATGTCACTGTTACCCTGTTTTCTAAGAATATACCTTAGCTTCTTTTTGCCAAGTTTTAAGAAACAAGACAAATGAGGTGACCCAATTAATGCCAGATTGTTATTAGGATTAAATCAAAATCTACAGGCTTTCGTCTTTCAGAAACTATAATTCTACAGAGTTCAAATCTATAATTTTTTGTATTTGACTAAATACAGACTTGTAGATAAGGTGCAAAATAACCTTAAAACGACACCACTGTATTGCACTTCACCAAAATATTACTTTAAAGTGTTTGAATGCAAACCATGATACACCAAGTGATAAAAAAAAAAACGATTTCAGGCACTTTAATAAAACCTTGTGCAGCGTTTGAGCTCGCCAAGCCAGGCATCATCCATCAAATGTCAACTCCGAAGGGTTCGATAAGATCCTTTATTTTCTTGCCTAAAATATTGACAAGACTTGACGACCTCCAGAGGGAGGGGAATAGTGGGGGGGGGGGGAGTGTAGACTCCTATACAGCTCATGTGCGTTGATACGCCTGCACGAAATACTTTAATGAGCAAAAACCAAGGACCTAAATTTTTAAATAGCATTTGAGAGAAACTTGACTCCTCCACAGGAGGGTTGCAATTACCATGAATTTAATGTAACATTACCCTAATGTCTGTGTTTAGACCCACACACCCGTATTTGAAATGCAATGAACAAAACACAAGAGGCAACATTTAAAATAACGGAGAGAAACAAGACTAACTCAGAACAAAATGATAGATGTAATGGCCCATATTCACTTAAAAATAATCATTTAAAAGGAAATAGCAAAGAATGGACAAAAGACACAGAAAACACCCAATTTAAACTGTGCCAATAAACAAGTGATAGAAGTAAAAGTGCATTCGCCTTTCCAAGAATTTTTTGAGAAAAAAATGCATTATTATGCATATAAGTGCATGGGTCTAAACAAGAATATATAATTGTTAAAGTGAAAATCATTAATGGAATTATACAGCAGCATGAGCAAGCAGACATCAGTTTTTTTGAATAAATAACGCACCATTACCTACAAGACAAGGGACTATTTTAGAACAATTTTCCTGAATACATAATACTTTGGTCTTCTCTTTGAATTGAAACCTTCCATGAACATTCGCCTGTCAGTTTTTGTTACTGGGTGTTGCAAAGTGACCCATTTGTATGTATACCCCGGATAAACGACTTCAATCACAAAATTACAACTGTACAATTCTTCATTTGAAACAAAAATTGTCAACAATGACTTACACAGAAACATCATAGTATTCTGAAGTTTAACATTGAAGTTAGTCCTTTCAAAAACGAGATTAATTCATACTGTACAACATCAGAGAGATTTGTACAAGATTCTCTTGAATTCATAATGCACAGATTTGAAAACAAGTTTCCAAAAACAGCTAGAGTATTGCTACAGACATCTACAGCCTGGGGGAATGAAAAACTCCCTTCTAAGTCTATCTCAAAATGCTTTTCAAAAATTCAATGAACAAGGGATGCAGCACATTGTTAACACAACCTAAACCCTTCTCTAATCTTTTACACTTACATTTATAGAACAACTGAAATATTTTTAATAACTGACACTTCACATGGCCAACAAGCTCTTTACTTCCATCCCTTTCAGTCACATTACCCCAAAAATGCTATTCTTTTCTTGTTCTTGAGGCCACAAGTTCATTGTACAAGACACTCAACTGCTACCCCCAAGCAGTAGTAGAAACCTCCATATATAACCAGATGGTGAAAGAATAATAACTTTACTACTGCGCAAGTTACCTATGTATGTCCTGATGCCATCCATGAGAAGTACCAAAATCTTCATTGACAGCCAAATGGCTGGAGATGTCATGGATGAAGCAGCACTGATTCTAGACTCCCTTAACTCCTTTAGCCAGACTTAATACATATAAGATTATGAAATGGAGCTTCCGTGATGATCAGCCGTTGTGCCAAAAAATGTTATGCTGTCTTGGAATGCACACACGTCAGATGAAAATGTTTATGCAATTAAAACTTTTTCATTGTCTTCCGTATTAGCGCCATTCTCTGTTTGTGGGCCTCGGTTGGTGCTGCCCTCTTGTATGGTCTAAGCTCTTCAGTGCCAAAGCCAGGGATGTACATGTTCCAGTTGCGTTCTGCAAAAGTCAATAGCATTTTGGACAACAAAAGTAGTGCAAAGCCTTGATATTCAATCAACGCAAATTCTTTAAAGGGGGGCAGTTGTCTCATGGCACTTTGAACGGTCATGTTCTTTCCAGAAAGCAATGTCCATCAAACACTGATTAAAATGAAATAAAGAGTGATTAAAACATTTCTTTCTTACCTAAGTGTAGTTGAACATCTTTGACTTCAAGTGTGTTGGATTTCCTGTGCTTGGCAATCTGACAGGCTGCATTGACAACATTATCAATAAAGTCATCCGCCACTTGTAGAAGTACCTGAAAGACAGCATGCAGTTTGACCACCATAGGTTTCAAATCAGTTCAAAGCCACAAAAAAAGTTTGAAACTGTAGTAGCTTTCATAGTCATTGCTTCAGGTGACTTACAGTCTTTAACCTCCACAACAAGGCATTACAAACACAAATACAAACACAAAGCTGTACTGTGGTACCAATGAAAAGACTTGTGCCATCCTCTCACCTCTTCAACATCATCATCCAGTTGCTCTAAGGGGTCAACTTCACGCACAAGTTCTTGTAGTCGCCGTTTGTCCAATACTTTGGTTTCACCTGCGATCGTCAATGGTGTGTTGGCCACAGCAAATGTCCTCATCGAAGGCACAGTGGACTGGACAGTTGTAAACGTGGAGCCTCCATCGGACTGTCCAGCTTCTCCAGCCTTGGCTCCCACAATGGCCTGTAATGACCATTAAACAAGTCAAAGAGTTGAGTAAAACAAGAGCACCTTGACTGGGCAGTTAATTTTAACGGTTTAATATCCACATTGCAAACCGAGGCAGACTTGGACTTCTGAAAGAGCTGTGGATGTTTGCATTGTTTACACATGCATAGTTTGCCACTGACCTGTTATGGCTTCCCACTGAAATCTGCCCAACATGTTCATCTTGATAATTCTTGAAAAAAATCTATGTTGATGTGATAAATTTGCTAAGGGCCACTGCAGGCAGTGCTACGAGCTCAACAGTCTGTCTCAAGTGAACGCTAGCTGAGCTGACGATTCATTTCAAAGCAAGAAGAATCGTCTAATTCATTCAATCGATGTCTTATTTTCATAACTTAACTTCCACTGTCTGGCCAGCCATTGTTGCCTTGAGGCAGACAGTTGGACTAGTAGCTCTACATGTGGTGGCACAAACGCATCTTTTATGAGAGGTGAACTGAAGCAAAATTCTGCGAAAAGAACAACCCTCACAAACTCATGCAAACACATAGACCATACAATCCAGCGCTAGTCACTTCAGCAGTGTTCTTTCTACATGTGTTCAAACATCGTGTTGCAACATATTTGAAATACTTGAGCCACATTTGAAAAGCCCTGAGCTACGTTTAAAATCTTGAGCCATCTTTGAAAAGCCCAGAGCTCTGTTAAAAATCTGAAGCCATATCTGAAAAGTCCGAGATAAAGACAAAAGAAATAGTGTAGCATAGTGGAACTTATTTCTATTATTTTGCACTGAAAATGATAGTGACAAACAGACTGAGTGAAAATAATGAGTAACTAATTGTGGTTTTTCTGAATTTACGAAAAGGAAATTAGGATACGAAAACATGACACAGACAATACACAATTTTTTATTTTGCAAAGGAGAACTCTGCTTCAATTACCTTGTGCTGTTCAACTTTGGCTTTTTGTAAAAGCATGTTCAATTTGTTCAGATCTTCCTTCTGCTTTGTAGTGTGTGGTCCATTCCCAAACAGCTGTAAAAACAGTTGCAATATAAAACACCATGGTCACTAACAATGTATTCCGTCTAAATCCATAATCTTTAGTTCAACTTTCAAAAGAATTCTGACATTTGAATGGTTTCTTCACTCATCTTTGTAAAATTCTACACTGTAATACTTTTACGTTTCTAAATTTGTAAATCTGATTTGGGTTTTATTGCTTTGATATTGGCTATAAGAGAGTACACATATTTTTTCATTTCAAACCCTTTTGACTTCCAACTTGACACACCGTTCCAAACCTTGTTTGGAGGGAAATATTAAGTTGAGAACTAACACTTCAATAAGCTTGAGGTGTGTAAAGTGGAGTTACAGTCGGCCGAAAAGATGATCACTTTTATGTGATTTTGAACCTCTTCTTCATTGAAAATCCACGTGGTTTAAACCAAGTACAGAAACAAGTCTTGTAGACATTGTTACCATGTGAATCAACTACTGTGTGAGGTTGACAAATCGTTACAAATTTACCCATATTTCTGGAACTTCCAGGGTGTCAAATATGACTTATAGATTGTAATGTTACAGTTTTAATTTTTTTTTTTGTAACTGACACTAATACCCCATATGAGGATGTATGTGCGAAAGTACGACTTAAAAATCATGAAGCAAAGAAGAAAACACAATACTAGTATGCTCTTAAGATGTTTACCAAACAAAAAGTTCAATACCTTTATTTGTGCTTCTATTTGCCGTATGGTTTCACTCAAACTGAGAGTTTTAGTAGCCCCAGAGGTTGTCGAGGATGTCGTGCTGGTTGTGACTGCTGTGGATGTCATTATAAGGTGGTCTACAAAAAAAAAAACACTACAACATCAGCATCAAAGGACTGCCATTACTACCAGTGCGTACCTCCCAAGGCTTCAAGAATGTCAGGCACTCTATTTCATACACCTCGTTTTGTGTTTCTTATTTTACTAGGACACAACACTCCTAAAAGAATGAATTTACTTTTACCAAAGTCAGTCATTGTAATTTCGAACAGGTGACCAGGACAGCGCTCTTAAGAACGAAACCTGTTTTGGAGAAGTTGTGATCACCAGTTGCTCTACCTATGTTTGCTACGATGTGAGGCATATATTTACTTGCTGTTTAATCTTCGATTACCTATGACACTGAATGACTCAAATTGAAGGTCAAGCAGCAACCAATCACGGCAATTGACATGTGATATACTGTCCAGACTGTGAACCTCGCCAGACTTAAGGCACATCTAGGTTAGTATGTACTTGTATACGCACTGGTCCCTACTTAACTCAGGGATTGTATACTTGAGTTCTAACAAATCAAAATAAGCTACCATGTTTAAATCCTTCCAACTTAATGAACAAATATTCCCACAATCAATATTTTTTCAGATGAGTCCTTCATTCCGTCAACAAAATTGTGAATTTAGTCATTTCTGTTTTAATTGCATCACTGTGCATGTTTAAAACATTCCTGACACTCGCACAAGCCATTTCTTGAATTTTTTTGCAACATCTCTCAGGAGTTGATGGTAGTTTCGCAGCAACCTCGTGGAAGAAAAAAAAGTGATTGGAGAAATCGCAGAAAAAAGAAACTAACCAAAAGGTGAATATGCTAACTCTAGCAGTAGAATAACAGTAGAATGCTCATTTTTCTAACACCATTAAATAGTTTAGTTTAACCAAGGTGAATTACACTTTTTGATGACACTAATTTTGTGTCTGATTTTATTTGGCCAATTATTTTTACACACATCCCTGAGTTGTATATTTAGTACTAGTAGGCCTACAACTTGGCACCAAGCCAAGGTTATTGTCAACATAGCCTTGGCGCTACAGCTTTGCACCGATGTGGGTAAAAAACTGACCAGATAAAATCTGACACAAAATTAGCGCCATTAAAAACTACACTCTTCCTTCAGTAACCTAAATTATTTACCGGTTGAAAAAATTAATGTTCTACAGTTATTGTGCTTCAAAAATTGTGGTGAGATCTTATGTGTCGACTTTCGGCGCCAGTGTCTTTTTTACGTCAATTCTTCAATCAACTGTTGTTCTTTCACAAGGTTGGTTACACCTCACAGCAAATTATCGGAACTGGATTCACTTCATTATAAGTTTTTAGAATTTTTATACCAGCAAACCGAATTTTAGAACAAATTTTGTTGCTGCGAAGCTGTCATTGTTTGCGAGAGATGTCACAAAAATTTAGGAAATGGCGCATGCACATGTCAAGAATGTACTGTTTTCAAAATGCATTCCTTTGTTACAAAAGGCGGGAAATTACACAAGAAAATGACTTTTGTTAGATTGTTTTTCAATTAAACCGCTGTAACGGGCAAGGTGAGTGTCGGTTGACTCCTAGATTTTGCATGCACCCGCCGCCAATCTTTAACTCTACATGTTGATACAAGTTTCACGGCGAGGTGACGAGCAGAACTACTCGGGCTGTGCGCAACTTCGAGGTCTGTCAGAGCTCAACACACAGAGGTACCTGGCTGTATTTTGACGATAATATTCTAAGTAACAGCTAGCTGACTGGCTAGTTAGTTGTAACTGACTATTGACTTGTCGACAGATAAATCATAAACAGGTGCTACACACCTAATCTCAAATACTCATCTACGAAACCCAATTTCAATTAAGCCGTTACCTCATTCATTTGATTGACAAGGCAATGTCGTGTGTCATACTATCAACACAGGCATAACTACAAGCAGGGTTTTAAAGAAATTGACACTTTCATAGTTTCGATCTCCTACTTCAGCCACTATCCGGAAATAGAAATATTCTGGCGCCACGAAAATATCGCATTGTGAAAACGAATTTTTCAGCTGTATGAATGACTATTTAGATAAGATTTAAATGTAAAAATCTGGTGCAATTTTTTCCGTGATTTACTCAAAATATGATTGCTAGTTTTTGTTTTAAAAATAATAAAGCCCTAGCGTCGAAATAAATAACTAAAACAGACAGCGATAATGGAAGAAAACTCGACGCATTCAGCAAAAGTTTTAGAAGTAAATTCTTCTTCGGTAAGCATTTATTCATTGTCATATTGATCTTTTGTTCTGAACAACACGTTACCTTAGGTGACCAACATAGTTGGCCAGCGTACACAGGATCCTACAGTGCAGGAGAGACACCAGGGACGGCAACCTGCTGTCTAGTGTCTAGGCAATGACCATCGCCTCTGTTGGCCCGAACCAGAGGCGATGCAGAGGCTATAGGCGCTCTGTACGCCGGAAGCTTTTCGGCGAATTATACCTCGCACCGACTAAATCATCAAAGTCATGTTGTTATAAATACCTTTTGCGCATAGAGGAACACTAGGAGGTTGTCGATGTGTTTAATTCCTTCCAACTCGAACAAATACTCCCATTATCAAACTTTTTCTTCGAGCAGTCCCTATTTCAGTTCCCAAAATCGTGAACTCACCATTTTTATACTGCGCACGCTCCAATTTTTACCGCGCTCGCTAGGTGATGTGAATTCATAACCTTAATCTTTAAATAGGCTAAAGGTGAGCCATTGCGGTCTTATCAGTCAAATGGATGCCACCACCACTTATACTTGTCTGTAATTGGCGTTACTTGAAACTGATTGTATTTCAATAAATCATTGTTTGTATTTGATAAAAATAAATGCTGTTGATATGACATTTAATAGTCTTTGTGCACATATTTGACATTTTAATGTTTAACAACACGGCAAATGCACGGCTGGTTCCCGGCAGCACGTACGCGAAGGGCGGGAACTTCAGCTTTCAAAGTTCGCTGGTAGGTCCGCAACTTCTGACCTTCAGCCTGGTTAAAAAATGAAAAAGTTGATTTCACGATTTTGGGAACTGAAATAGGGACTGCTCGAAGAAAAAGTTTGATAATGGGAGTATTTGTTCGAGTTGGAAGAAATTAAACACATCGACAACCTCCTAAGGTGTTCCTCTATGCGCAAAAGGTATTTATAACCACGTGACTTTGATGGTTTAGTCGGTGCGAGGCATAATTCGCCGAAAAGCTTCCGGCGTACAGAGCGCCTATAGCCTCTGCATCGCCTCTGGTTCGGGCCAATAGAGGCGATGGTCATTGCCTACCAGCTGTCGTGCACTGCAATTGCATGCTGCTAACTCCATATACGATAAGTGACATCCTAGACATGTAATACTGGTCGGGTATTGTAGCATGCGCCTCGAACAGAAAACCACCCCACTTGACATACCCTAGCAAAACAGCAGGTACTGTCTCTGAAGTGACTCATCTTGAGATGTCATGTGAATTCAACGTTTCCGTTCCATAAGCGTAATTCGCAAACATGGTCTTGGGACTACTGAACACTGCTGTGTCTGTGGAACAACAAGGTAACTGAAAGCTCAAACTGTCTTTCGAGAGTAATGATTACCCCTATGAACAATGCAGCCAACCATAGGCCACTTATACAACAAAATGACCCGCATGCGTCCTGCCTTCCTGTTCAGTTTTAAGTTTACCATCAAGCCTGCACACTAACATAGTACCCGCCTCGTGTAATCAGTGGTCACAGCAAGAGTGGGTTGGTGCACCATTGTAAATAGTCAATAATAATTTTCATGCTTGATCTGCAGTGCATCTTAAGCCCTCTTTCTTTCTTGTCAGTAGCATGTAGGCAATGACCTCTGACCTGACTGCATGTTGGTTTTCTGACTACTTTAAGATCATACATAACCTCCAATTTGACGGTTGCTTTCAAGGAGCACTACTTGTTTATGTTCTTCTTTATTTTCATGTATTCATTAATTTTGTTCTTTCATTACAGATAATTGACTTAAAAGCAGAGTTGTACCGGAAACAAGAGCAGTTCAAAAAGGAGAAGTTACAGAGCTCTCTCGGTTATACCAGACCAAAAACCCAAGAAAAGGTGCACATACTTTTTGCCCTGGGTACAGACTGAATGTCTAAGATCTTACATCATTTCGTGTGCAGCTGATGTGCTTCACCACATCTTGCATACTTGCTTCCTCTTAATTTGCGCACATCAGTGAATGGTGTGGTTCTTGTCTTAGGCATTAACAACCAACGACACAGTAAGCAGCTGGCTTTCAGTCTGTGGTGAAGTGAGATAACATGGCCACGTGCCCTTTTACTTTACTTTTGCTGGTGCTAGATTTGTGCTACTTGTATTATTTCCACCCTCATGAACAGCGAACTTAGTGTATATATATTTAATGGAAATGAAAATCACGACTACCTCCATATATGTTTTATCTTATCTGCTGCAGATTAAGTGTGTTTGTGGGATCGACTGCTTCAACAATACTGATCTGGCTGTCCTGTTAGTGTAGCCTGTATGATGGCAGCAAGTCTTGTTTTTATCTGTCAGTGTATGATGGCTGAATTTCATTGAATTTTTTAATATTAAAATTAAGAAATGAAACATTTACATCGTGTACGAAATTAACCATTCTGACTTGGCAGTATATTGTGAAACATTTAAAAAAGGTATGCAGCTTTTCTCAGTAAAGAAACTCAATATTGGTCCATTTTGTAATCTTTCCAGAAGCCTACTATATGGAGCAGGAAAAATCCAGGGATTAGTGAGCGAAACCGAAAGGACTTGGAGACTAGCGAAGAGGAAGAGAATGAACTTGAAAGGTCAAAGTAAGCAGAAAATAACCTGATGATTGTTTAGGGTTACAATGAAACTTTTTGTAGCTGGTTGATACCAATTTACTGTACAAGTGAAATTTTCACGGTGTTGTTTGGCTAACCAAATAGAACCTGTGTCAGTGTTGTGCAACTGAACACAAAAAAGAAAAAATGTTCTTTTAAAATCTGAGAACAGGCTGCTATTGCCACTATGTTTATTTTCTCTTCTTAAAATAAATACCATGCCTTGTAATGACACGAAATGTGTGTTCTCTGAGATTTTTTGTCAAACCCTGACTTTGGAATAAAGCCACTTTCCACAAAAATTAATATCCCATCCAAACTTAGAAGTGATTTCAGAGCTTGGGAGGAAATGACAACAGTTTTCTGCTTGGTCAGAACTGTATGTTGGCCAGGGTAGATATTAACATCAATTTTCATATTACATATCTGGCTGTTGGTAGGTTAATGAAATTGGTTGATTCCTTTCAAATACACTAGATAGGGTACCCGCTGTAATTGAAAAGACATCATACAGCCGCTGTATGATGTCTTTTCATAGTGAAATTAAGATAATTTTTGAGGTTACATAGTATTTGCGTTCCTAAAATATTGACTTTGAGTTGACTCAATATAATGGTAAAAATTCTCCAGTTTTGGACTGTGAAAATTAACTGAGTCTGTTGATACAGAATGCAGTGTCTGATATTTGAAAAAAATAGTGAGCACTGTGTCCCAATCTTCAGGATGAAGAAAATTGAATTTTGGCATCCCAAAATTTAGAAACTATCTCATACTGGAGAACTTTTATGGACCCGCATAGGTACCCATATATATGTCTATGCGTTCAATGTGGATGCAATATGCAGTCATCCTTGTCTGACGTCTGCTGCTGCATCTCCAAAACCTCTTGATGGGTGATTGTAAAACTTTGCAGACATGCTCCTATCATGGATGGAAAGCATGGGTGAATTTTCAGCAGGGATTTCACTACATGTGTGCCCCATAGTGAATGTTTTAGTTTATTTATATTTGCTTCTATATCTTCAGAGTTACTAGAACGATTTCGCGAAATTTTGTAGATAGGTATCTAAGGTGATGATGCTGCCTTCTTGTTTTTTACTGTTTACGAGTCCCTATCAGCCAAACTACTCATTAAAAAGATGATTATGAAAGTTGGTATATGTGTTCCTACTTTGAAGAGGATGGGTGATGATGATTCTTGGACGTGGCACCTCCTAGCAGCATTTTTTTTGCATCTATGACTCTTATCTCATGAACCCGTGCAGAATTTTGTTCAAATTTTTATTTTGTATTTCTATGAAAGTGACTGCAGAGGGCGATGACTTTCAGATGGATCCGACTACCACTGTGGCCCCTAGTGTCACTTTTTTAACGTTTTCCTCTGTATCTTTGAAGCTCCTTGATCATTTGCCATGAAATTTAGTTAACTGATTAGGTATTAAGGAGATGACGAATATTTTTTAATCAGCTATTGTATTTGTCTTGTCATTCAAGTTTAGTGAAACTGAGTACACTGTGTGTGGTTTTAAAAGGTACTTTGTGTTATTTGTTTCAGAGCGGCTCTTTTGGCAAAAACAAGAATGTATGAGAAAATGACAAGAGATAACTATGTGCCAGGTAATATTTTGTTGAGAAATGAATGTCATTATAATCCTTTGGTTTCCATTGCCACCAGTTTCCGTATGATAATGAAACGTTGGTGAGTGCTGTGTAATTCTTGAATTTTCCATGGATGCAATGCCTGAGGTGGTTTCTAAGGGTTAAAATGTAATTTAAATAAATATGAATCTGCTAAAAATAAGATTGTGTTACCTTAGTGTGTCAACACCATCTTGATGTTTGTTGAACAAAGTTGTATGAAGCCAACAGATTTAGCAGATTATTGACGTTCAGTGCATTGAAACCATCTAGTCTGAACTGTTGTATTAACACTTACTGGTCCAGAATGGCTGACTAGTTTTCTGGCAAAGTTGTGCCGTTTATCTGTTGTGACCTGACAGAGAAAAGCACTTTAATTGTAGTTAGAAGCAAGATCCCAAAACTTAGACGCAAACGCTCCATTACCAAGCCATCCTACTGCAGTTGGAAATCTGCTAACCATCACAATCAGCATAGTGTTTACATAGAGGGATTGTACGACAACAGTTATAAGTTTTCTTTTTCATGCCAGACGAGGAAACTAGCGAAATGTTTCTGGTGGATTTTGAGAAGAAGGCAGTGGACAAGGTGTTTGAAAAAATTGACAAGGAGAGGCTGCAAGAAGAAAAAAGTGACGTTGCCCCGGGCGATGAGTGGTAATGAAAATGTTTCATTTTTTGAAAACTGTTATTCAACATCGTACTTTATCTAATAAAGCTGTTTTTCTATAAGAATAAGCTGCAAATTTACTAGGGAACTTATAAAATATGTACCTATGTATTTGCGTGTAGCGAATGTTACAGTTGCGATGTTGTGCGTAATCTCTAAAATATTTGTTTACCCTCACTCCTTAGTTGGGTGGAAGATAGTTAAATATTTTATTTTTAAGGGATGTCTACAAGTTGTTCTATGGTATCGAGCAATATTTCTGCAAAATACCTGGGCTCAATTGCCTATAAAATGTTTAAGCCACACACATAATGTATCATCTGTTACGGGAGGGTAAATCTTAATATCCAGTTCAGCTAAAGAGTTGTAAAAATTGTGAAGGAAATTAAAAGAAATTAATAAAAAAGGAGTGAGTCATTAGATTATTAGCATGGCCATGCTTCTTCTGTTTAGCTCTCCAGGTCTGGTTGGCTGTACACTCAGTGGTGAACCTTCCAATTCATGCATTTTCAGGGTTGATTACACTGACTCTCTTGGGCGCTCCCGTCGCTGCATGCGCAAAGACTTGGCTCACCTTCAGCAAATAGACTCGACTCTGCAGAACAGAAAGGCATCATCTGCTGATGAACCCTCACTACTGTCAGAGGACATGCGGCGTGAACTTGTCCGTCAGAAGTGGGAGGCTGAAGAGTTAGAAGCACTTGATACCCCTGTTGGGCCCATCCACTATGCAGATGTACAACATAAAGGTAGTGATATATCAACAAATTAATGGTTAATTATACTGATTCGCTATCACCACATTGTTATAGTACACGGTGTCTCGTTTGGGCTAATAAGAAATGCTTGCAATATATTAGTGGAGACAAAAATGTCAAATTGAATACTAAAAAAATTCCTTGCAAAAAGTCTTCTCACTCACTTTTTGATAAAATTTTCTTCACAGTAAGAATATTGAAATGCTTCTTGGACGTTACCTTGTCAGGCATTTCTTCTGTTTCTTGAAGGCTGCAGTCCTGTTGATCTGTTTTTGTGTAGAAATCCGCACACACGGCGTGGGCTTCTACCAGTTTGCTCGTGATGAAGAGGAGCGTCAGGCCCAGATGAAATCTTTGGACGAGCTGAGGGACAAGACGCAGGAGCAGAGATCAAAGAGAGAAATGCTTAAGGCAAAGAGAAAGGCCGTGCTGGATGCTAGACTGGCTAAGGTGAAACAGAGACGGAACATTAAGGCAGATACAGGGGTTAGTGAAGGTGAGAGAGGAATGGGTTTGTCATTTGAAGAGATGAGTCATTAAAGTAGTTTAAGAATGACATGGTGAAGTCAGTGATGGATTCCAGGCTAGCCAGTGTTAAATAAAGGGGGAACAACAAAGTGATTAGATAGGAGGATGCTAGTAGTAAGTTAATGTTCTGAACAGAACCGAATACATAAGTGACTAGAACTCACAGATCGTTCTCTTCAACAGTAAAATCTCACCAATTTCGTACAAAAATAATTGCCAAACTAGATCTTCTGTATTTGTCAAAGGCTTCAAGCATTGTTCTTAATGCCCACAATTTTTAGAAACATTGTCTGATTGTAGCTGTGGTACAGATCTCAAAAAATGACAAAGCCCTGTATTTGGAGCCACCTATCTTTTTGAAAAAAACCCATAAAATCTCACTTATCGGCCATATTGTGTCCTAAATTGGAGAGATTTTACTCTCGCTGGTTTTGGAAGAAGTTTTTTAAAGTCTCTTTTCAAATATTTGCAAGTTTACTAAAGTCACAAAGAACATCCTGCAACGCATAAAAATCTGCTGAATACTTAACTGAGTTGAGGGCCTCTTAAGCTTTTACAACTGAGAACTTACTTTTTAATATGCCTTAGTGTCAGAGGGAGAAGATATTGGTCCTAAGCCTGGGGAAATGTTCGAGGAGAAATCAGACGCCGAAGTGCGTACACAGGAAGAGAAGAAGAAAAGACAAGGACCAGTCAGAGAATGGGACATAGGAAAGTCATTGGGTGAGTTTGTAGTAGTTGGAAACTGCTTGTTGTTTGATTGAGGGGACTGCTGGACGTAGTAGCGGATAGGAGTGTCTGGCTGAACATTTGCTTGGTGGAGTGCTGATGACTTGGTGCTCAAGGCGTATACATGCTACAAGGCCACACTCCCCATAATAATTTTTTCCTCAAAATGTTACCCCTTTCTGGGTGTAATCATCAAAATGCATCCTTCATTTAGATTTTTTCGAGAAGTTGTGGTCCTTACCTGATACTGCTGAGTTGAAAATGTTCACTTCTTTACTAAAAAAATGGCCCAATTTTTCTGAACACCCATCCATATTCGAGTTCATTGAAGGGCGGTGATATCTGAATGGTATGCTTTTGGTGTAGAGAGCATGGCTTATGCTGGCTCTTGGATTAATGCGACTTGGTGGAACTTCCAAAATTTGTCAGATGTGTTTCTATAAAGGAGACGAAGACTGTAGCTGCAGTGCCTCCCAATAGTAATTTTAGTTTCCTTTACAGCAATCTCAGTATCTAGCCGTATTATATTTGCTAATTTTCCAGCCTACGACTTGCACAGCACTCCTTAGACTAAGTTTCAAGTTCACTCGAGTTCATGGAAATGTATGTAAAATGAGCACCACTTATGTGAGTTGATGACAGTGAAAATTGAAATTATCTCTATCAAATATGTAAGGTAATCTTGCTGCATGCCCTTTAAGTGGTCTCTTGTACTTTCAGAAATGACGTGGCAGCGGAAATTGCAGAGTTTACGGGATGAAAGACCGGAAGAATTCGCTCCACCATCTGTGTACTATGAGTCCGCATATAACTCTAATCTGACACCAGGTGGTAGACCACAAGAGTTTTCACCCCCATCATCATACTTTAATGAGTCTCAGTCTTGTAGCATTCAGACAAAAGAGAATCAATATGCTACTGTTTTGCCACCAAACTCATTGCTTATGGAGGAAAGCCAGAAAACGACAAGTGAAAGCTCAGATACATTTTCGTATCTCAAGAATTTGAAACCAGGAAATGCAAGTCAAGTGAACTCTGAGGAAAGTGCTGTAATTGTTCCTGATACAACCACTGACCTTTGTTCTATTCCTCTTCCTGGAGGAGCTGTGACCAGTCGGCCATTGACATCAGACAAAACGCATTTACCAATTGAAATGAAGGTTCCTGTTCTTGAGAAGTCAGAACAGAATCCTCAGTCTAGTGCTAGTAAAAGCTCTTTAATTTCTAACCAATCTTTTGCAGTTGCCTATAGTCAACCCTTGATGGTTGATGATGCTGGGCCAGCTTCTGATAGGTGTATTTCATCTAGCCACTCTGAGACCATCTCCACAAATGTTTCGTTATCTGCCCAACCAGTCGCATATGACACCCGACTACAAATGTCCAAAGAAAGTTGTAGTATCGCAAACAACGAAGATGCTGAATTTTATCAGACTCTTAACGACACAAGTGATGCAATTACCACAGAGACCATCAGTGTGGACGGAGTGCGCTTTCCACTGAGCTTACCGTTGCCACCTGTCCATAGTCATCTGCCTCCAGAGAAGATACCTACAGTCTTTGAACATATGGCCGAAATCAAGAAACATGCTCCCAAAGAAACACACAGGCAACTTGAGTTGAATCGTCTTGCTCAGCTAGGAGTGAAAAATCCAGAGCTAAACAAGTGTAGAGCTATACCAGATTTCACAAGAGACTATGTGCCTAACAAAAGCTCTGTTGGAAAAAATAAGGTAAATGACAATAGAATTTTTGTACAGCCACATGCAACACCCTCTCGCGGTTATACTAGTCATCAGCTACCCAAGGAGAAGAAAGACTATTCTTACAAAGTTAAATTTACGAATGACACTATAGGGGACGCCTTGAAGTTCTTTAGGGAAAAGGCTGAAAATGCCCCAGGAAAGAATTGAAAATAAGTGTAGGATACTTTATATTATGGTGGTGTTAATTATTTGCTTAGAGACTGACATACCTTGTTTACAAACTTTAAATTGTGATTGAAAGTGAAATAAATAGTTCAAAATTGACATTGCTTCATGATGAGACTTCTGGTTAACATTTTAATTTCCTGATGACAAAACATTTCATGGTCTATAACGAACATAATTTCTTTGGTGGCGCTGAAATCTAAATGCGTCAAAACAATATCGCTCGAGTTACAACTTCAACAGCTTTTGAGTGCACAGCGCTTGTTTTTATATTTTACCTGGAGAAGTGAAAAGCTTGGGGAAAAGTGTTTGTAAATGGTAAGATATTTATTAGCGGCTTGTGGATGACCCTGCGATGACTCACTGACTAAAATGCACTTACACGCGGTTCTTACGAACGCATGTTGCTACCCTATCGCTAAGCTGCATGCTACATCGATAAAGCTGTTATAAAATTAGCTTCAAGGACGTGAGAAAAAGCATATGTATTAAACCACCTTTTCCAGGCGAGCTCCCTTGCTCAAGGCAAACGGGTAAAACAGGTTCGTGTATAGTACCTGAAAATGACTGAGTGTCGGGCTCTTGCTATCTTCATTTTACTACTTGGTACCGTATTCGGTGAAACACCAGAGGATCCATTGATTGGAATGTTCAAGGAACAAAAGAATCGATTGTCGTCACTCGAGAGCAGTATTCAACAACTTGTTGCGAAGATTGAGTCTTTAGGAGTTGAAATGAAAGCGCATAGTCAAACCCAGTACGTCGAAAACAACATGTTGAAAAATATTCTAAGCTCTAAGCTCGATAGTTTTAAATCCGCAGTATCTGGTCGGGTAGACAGCGAAGTTAGGGCATTGAAAAGGAAGTTGTCAGAGATTGAAACGCGTCTGGCTAGAGTTGAACATTGCCCTCAAGGATTTTTTGATACAGGCATCGGCTGTTATAGATACAATGCTTTGACCATGTCACGCTCTGCTGCTGCCGCCTATTGCTCGAGCATTGGATCATCTTTGGTTGCTTTTGAAACGAAAACGGAATGGCTTGCTCTCAAGAAGTGGATGAAGGGACTGAAGTACTGGACAGCCGGAAATGACGCACTTACGGAAAGGGTATGGTACTGGACTTGGGGCACCACTGGCCTTAAAATTGGATTCTCTAACTGGATGACAGGTGGGCAGGTTTATACTTATATGTGAGTTATGTTTTGAAATAGTGCAACTGCAATGTGCAGAAATGAATCGTGCGCCTTTTCCTGTTGCTCCACTATTAAATTATGAAAGTTTGCAAGGGGCCATTGAAAACGCGTTACTTCAAATAGGAATCATTCGCTGTCGAATTTCCTACCAGGGATTTTATGGGTTAAGTTGCTTGAATAAGATTCAAACGAGCCCCTGTCTGCTCAAACTTGCTGGGACAAGTTTCGAAAAAATCGAAATTTCCTAAGTGGAACTTGTGAAATAATGCGAGAGTAGAAATGCATTCAGAGCTCCTTGAAATTGCCAAGCTCATAAAATTTTCAAGTCACGGTGTGACCTGACGTTTTATGCCGAGCTTGAAATAACGAACTCTCAATTGTTTTCAGTGAAGCCTTGAAGTCATTTCCAATTGTCTAACGAACAATTTGAGACCAATACCATAGACAGTTGATCTCAATCCTGTATTGTTTTTTGCGATGGACGTCGGTTTATAACTTTAACTACTTGCGCAGGCGCGCATGAGAGTTTGAAAATGGCGCTCCACCTGAACATGTGAACTAAGCGGCGTGGCCTGCTTCATCCTCTGATGGTCGGTGTATGCTGAGTCGGAGTCCAAAGTGCATGAGATATTTGATTGAATTCACGATGACAATTTCAGTTTCATTGCTACATTCAAGAGGATGGACGGCGAAACCGTGGATTAGTGTATACACGAATCCCTGGCTTCGTGCATCACTTTGAATATGAATTAGGTAGTCTAAGAGTTAACAAACCAATTCGATTCACGTGCGTTTCCCATGTAAGTGGACGGAAGAGAATACCAAAGAGTTGTTTAATAAACCTATATTTTTGGAAGGATATCGACGAAATTGCCAATACATACTTTTACCCCTATGTTGTCATAACAAGTGATTTCTACTTCCCCCAACGTTTGGTTTCCTTTCATCCATGGAAGCTGAGCTTGTGCCTCACCTTTTTATTGTCGGGACACAGTTCTGTAAACGCAAGAATCTCGATAGTAACTCTAATGTGATCATATTCTCCGATTGTAATGCACGGTGGTAGTCTCGCGAGGACTTGCGTGATCTTCGCTTTCGCGAATGTATTGCGTCTACGGAACGGGCACCCGAAATGGTGTGGTGCAGATATTTTCCGAAATTGCATTTAATTTCGTCTTTTTCCCATAAGCATATATGCGCGATTTTGCGTTGTCTTTCACATACAAGCCAAGTCTTCAAACAAAATGACCCGGAATGCCGTGTCATGACGGCTTGACAGAATTCGAATTCATCGTCAGAGTAGTCTTCCCTCGTGACTAAGAATTAAAAAGAAAATTAATGAGGTGACTAATTTAAGCCACTCAGCAATCAGAATTTTGACCCCGTAATAGTTATAACCAGCAATTTTTGCTGTTATAAGAATTAACCATAGTAACGAGAAATGATATTTTGTTTGATTACATTTGTCTTGTGCTTAACAAAAACCTTTCTCCCAATGGATGTTTAACGTGGCTGCTTTTTGTTGTTACAGGGGAGCCGAACAATAGCGGGAACGAGGACTGTCTCGAGGTACTGGAAACAGGTTACTGGAATGATGGGTCATGTTCAAGACGGCTTCCTTTCGTCTGTGAAGTTGCTCGGTCGTAACTTATATGTACATTATGACGTCGTATGGAAAATGATGAATGTTGTTTCGGATGAACGTGGTGAAGATCGATTGTGTAGCCGGCATGTAGTTTTATGTTTGTACGTTGCAGGTCACTGTTCTACAAAGTTCATTTTATGTTGAGGCTACCAGAACATCTCTGCTCACGCATTTATGAACGTAGTGCCTCCTGTATGTAGGACCATAGAAAAAAATTCTAAATTTGACTAACTTCGAAACATTTTATCACAGAAATTGATGATCAGATTCAGTACAAAAGTTTCAGATACATATAGATGGCGAAGTCGTTATCCCCCGTAATCGGGCGACAATTCTACAAAATCCACGAGGGCTCTAAATAAGGGGGAAAACGACAGAGAACATGTATTAATCTATTTTTACCAGATACTGGACGAAAACCATTGCAATGAATCGATCTACTTTTTTGGACTCGCCTCGGCTTTGTAACTACTTTCTACGTCACAGGCCCAGGGTTGGAGGTCGTGACCTTTTTAGAAACCAATTGAAAATTTTAACAAAATAGAAATAAAGTGAATCTATAAAGTAAGTTTTAAGCAACTAGTCTAGCTTACTACACATTTTATCATGCTAAGCTTCGACTGTTTACAACAATCGTGTGCTAAAGTAGGTTACCACTGGTTACTAAGTGTAATGTCCACTTTACCCGCATTCAAACTGGAGATCGATGACTTACAAGTGAGAGAAAATGAGAGATAAATTTTACTGAATTAAAATGTCGTTTTTATTGAAATTGTGCGTCGTATTTTTCATAGCGTATAAATGTCGGTTACATGGCGTTCGTTGAACATGCGATTATTGCTCGTGCTCATTTTAGTATTCTATTTTATTCACTATTCTTCAAAACGCTGTTAGAAGTTGTATTTGTAAACATCTTATAAGATGTTTTACTATTGCATTGGGGCTATCAAAATATAGATGTTTTTATAATTTTCATGAAAAATTTTGAGTTTGCATAATAAGAAAAGGACTTTATATTTTGGAAAGCTGTATAAAACGTTTTTGAGATCTCATCTTGAACATTTACATCAACTAAAATTTGATCATTTTATTATCTGCATTGTTTAACGTTTCTTTTCCCTAAATCTTGCTAAAACATGGTCACGTGACTTACCTAATGGTAGATATACATAAAACGTACTGAGAGTGGCGTAATTGAAGTAATATCCCACGAGACATTATTCCGCGTATCGATTCCCCAGGTTTCTTTCATTTTTCGGCAGATTTTTTAAATACTTCACCCAGACTGTTCACGTGGCGGATTACATCCTATATGTATGTACGTGCGCGTTAGGTTTCAAGTTTTCTCTAGTAAAAGAAACAGTTTTAAATGTAACGAATTATCACTTGAAAAGAGATAACAAAGATGAAAACAACCGTAACTGTGCATTGAACTTGTAACATTTCCTGGAAATAGTTAAATAACAAAATTTGACATTGTAGTTACCGAGGAATCGGCGCCTGAGTTGCAGACAATAAAATATTTAGCAATTGAAAACTGAGACAGAACTGTATTGATCAAGATGTTACGTTTGGAACCTGATTGCATGTTGAATGTTATTTATACTGCTGCAATTGTATTACTTTAAACTATTTTCGGAAAGTTTGATGAATGAACCGGCTAACGACGTCGAGTTGGCATTGACCTACCTTTTAAACTTTCCATGATAGAGGTCACTGTTGAAGTAGTGCAGGAGGTGAATACGAAAACAATATCACTCAACTGATTCAACGCGTATGGATACAAGTAAAAAGTCAACAATCGAATTCAGCAGTATTTCTGCTTATCGAAAACATATTATATTGAAATTTATGCGTTGTTGCTATTTGGCTAAATACGCATACTTATCAATAAGGTGCCACATAACCATATCTTGAAATATCCATAACTTGTATAACTTCGGTTGCAATAGATGAACTTATTTTTTTTTTGAAAATATGGCGCAACTGTCTAAAAATCTTTACACAGAGGTGTCAGGTTTTGGAAACCTAACCTTAGAAAGGGTTGTGTTTCGGGAAAAAGTACAAAATGGTGACTTTTTCATTGAAACTGAACCTAGAAAAGTGTCCTTTTCTCGAACTGGGTATCTCAATTTTTCAGTTGCACCTACACGTGCGTGTTGTAAACTCAGCTCACTTACTCACAAACTCACCCACAAACACGGCTTACGCACCCACACTCCCATCTGCTAACAACCACGGCCCATGGACAGCAAGCATGGGCTCTGAACCTATAAACAACGTCCCACGAGGCTTTGGTACATGGTGCGTTTGTGAAATTGGGACCCGCACGATAACTCGTCGTATTCAAGAAGGAAAAGCAAAGGATTCCTCCCCAAATGGTGGCGCTGCATTGGCTTTAGATTTCGAGATACAACGTAAGAATAGCCTACCTTTGAATGGAAAATACAGAATCGTGTTATAATATTGTCTCCACGGGTTTTGAAAATCATTTTCCATTCGAATTACTTACCTTAAACAAAGCAGAAACAAAATGATGAGATTTTGAAAAATACTGAAATTAATTATAGGAACCATACTTAAAAAGAGTGCAGGCAGTTACATGTCGGCACGCCACCTGGCTGGACCCATTGCACGAAGCGCCAGAGCTAAGCTCACAATTAAGATCCCTGTCATGGATGAACAGCTAGGTTCTTCGTAAAACAAGTTTTCAACACTAGATGTAGCTTCGATAGCAGGATTTTGGACTGCCATGTCTGTCCTTAAGAAAATGGACAGTCTTTTCCATTTCTTGCGATACGCTATATGCTGTAGGATTTATTTAGAAGTTGTTTGTTTGTTTTAAAGCATCACTGGTTCAGAAATTGTCTAGTTTCAGCAATTAGCATATACACACATTCCTGTTACTTCTATGTGCAACAGTGTTGGGGACATGAGTTTTTACTCACTGATCGCTAAATCTGAGACGAAACAACCTCAAGTTTTATGTACAGTGGTGACAGACCGAGTAGCATTTCTAGGACTGCAACAAGCGTAGCTGGAAATTTGGGAGTGGTGATGTACAAACAAGCTCGGCGTTGCAGCTGATTCACTTAGTCGAAACTTAGTTCCAGTATCATCACGAATACCGATGTAGTCAGAATCTATTTGTTTTATATCCTTAGTTATTTGGCTTGTAGAATGTGAAGAATCTTACAGATGACATTGGCTCACATAGACCAAGACGTACTACTTGTGCATCGATTAAATTTTAAATATTCAGTTTGTTTTTCTATTCGCGCCGGCAAGATTATGTGCTCGAGGACAATGCATGTGCCTACATCCACAGAAAGGCATGCGCCTGTGCGAAAGCCAGCTCATAAAACTTCTTACCGCTGAATTTTTCACCTACTAAATGCAATAGCGAACCAACTTAATAAAGATAGTATATCTGACGTTTGAAGATTTTCGAGACATCAAAAACAGGCGAAATTTTGGAGCGAAAGGAATTTCACCCAATTCCTTGTTGCACGCTGCTAAGTTTGACCTTTTCTCAGTTTTGACCAAAACTTTGACAAAATTTGACAACTTCCACTAGACTTTGCTAAGTTTTTAGAAACCCAGTATCATACTTCTGTTTACATAAGTACGTTGTGTAGCGGAAAATAACGTCAGAATAGTGACAAATTATCAGTAAAATGATGGGAGAAAACATATGTGCTCCATTCATAGCAAAGCCTGTTGTCTTTAACAAGCAAACCGCTGAAACCTTTCTTGTATAACCAATGTTCAAAATGCGCTGGCTTTTGTTGTTTTTGAGTTTCCTCTCCGCATTTGCCAATCACGTGCAGGGAGTGCAGTACGACCCTTTAATTAAAATGTTTGAGAAGCAAGAACAACGCCTCAGTAAACTGGAAGGTGATTTCCGACAGTTATTGACGAAAATTGATCAACAGCTATCTAAGATCAACGCGCTGCAAGCCGATGTGAGAGCGCATCATCTAAATCAAGACACTGCAAACAAGTTATTGCACGTTTCTGTTAACAGTGGTGTGAGAACCGTCATCACGAAGTTTGAAAAGGAGATGAACCTGTTGAGGAGTAATTTTTCTGATGTGAATAATTGGTTGAGTAGAGTTGAGCATTGTCCACAAGGTTTCTTCGACACTGGCACTGGTTGTTACAGATTCATAAAGAACGCTGTGTCGCACTCAATGGCCAAGACGATTTGTAAACGAACTGGTGCTTCACCTATTGCTTTTGAAACTAAAGCAGAATGGTCCGTCTTAAACAACTGGATGAAGGACGTCGATGATTACTGGACTGCAGGAAATGACATGCTTTCCGAAGGGGCATGGCGTTGGGATTATTCTGGACCTAGGATCGGATTTTTTGTTTGGGATCAAGGTAAGTTAGAATTTGAATGCAACGAAAAATGCATTTGTAACTTAAAATCTCCAACTAAACTACTGAAAATCAGATTATCACAGAAAAGGCACAAAAAGTTACATCAGCCTACAGAATCAGTGGCGGATTTAGAGGGATGCCAAGTGTGCAATGTCCCCCCAAAAATTTCCCCAGATTCCATTTGGCAGTTCGGAGGTGAGAATGGCTGAAGGGCAAAATCCTGGCTAATAATCTGCCTGCCCCCCAACATAAAATCCTGGATCCGCCTATGAGAATTCTAGCCCTGGAATGCCACCATTTGCACATTTTTCCAATCTTTTTCCTGATGAGTGGCCACCAGACCGATTCTTGGGCTCTTTCTTGGCACTTTGTTATACCTAAATGACCTTGGTCGAGTTGGCTGAGCAGTTCCAGCTGCATCGACTCAACGATACGTTCATCGCACATAAGCAAACTCTCTGTATAGGTCAAGTGCTCACTATTCTCAAAGTATGGTTTAAGCATAGGTTGATCGGGAAGGGTGGAAGGCCACCCATGTCGACAGAAGTTGATCCCTTCACTGCAAACGGGGTCTTGGGCCTGAGCCTTCTTGATCTGAAGTAGTCTGGCCTGTGTTTCCGGGAGATTGCACATTGCCAAGTGTGTCTGATCCTCAACTTCGTTAAGAAAGACTTCATCTTCCCGAGTTGGATTCCCCACAGGTGTTCGGGACAAGGCATCTGCAACCAGGTGGTTCTTTCCCGGGACGTGGTGGATCTTTGGGTTATATTTCATCAAACGGAGACGGAAACGTTATACCCGCGAAGGCATCTTTGACAAGTCTGTAGATGCCAACAGAGGTAATAGAGGTTTGTGATCGGTCTCCAGTGTGAAGTTTAGCCTGAGGATCAAAGGTGAGAATTTTTCACAGGCCCATATTGCAGCTAGCTCCTCCTTCTCTATCACTGCATACCGTTTCTCGGTGTCGTTGAGTCACCTGGGTGCAAAGCAGACTGGTCTTCTGTTACCGTCAGAATCAAGTTGGAGCAATACAGCACCGATGTCATTCTGACTCACATCATCTGCTACTATCGTTTCACGATTAGGTAAACTAAAATGACGAGAGTCGGTACTAAAATATATTAAAATATGCCCACGTATCGAGCGATGCGCTCTTTCTCATGGGTGTGTTACAGACTGTAACTGACGGCATTGCAACATCTATTTTATTTCACGATTAGGGTCATAGTGCGCCGGTGTCACTGTGGAGACGAGTGCATCGTTAACGTCTTGGAAGGACTTCCTCTGAGGTTCATCTCAAACGAAGGCTTGGTTCTTCCTCAAGAGTTTTCTCAGGTGTTCGTTGATATTTGCCAAATTTGGCAGGAATTTTGCAAGCTGGTTTACCGTGCCATTGAATCTTTCTATCTCAGTCACGTTTGTGGGCACTAGAAAATCTCGAATTGCTAGTGTCTTCTCAGGATCAGCGGTTATGCCATCAGAGCTGATAATATGTCCTAGGAATTTGTTCTTTGCTCGTGAAAACTCGCACTTGTCGTTCAAGGTCAGGCTGCCTTCTGCAGACAAGCTAAGACTTTGCGAACTCTAGCATCGTGGACCTCTAGGTTAGGGCCGTGAATCAAGATGTAGTCCATATGGCACATGACTCCATCTAAGCCGTCGAGGATGTGGAACATCTTCCGCTGGAAAACTTTTGGAGCCGAACTTATCCCGAAGGGCAGACGAGTAAAACAGAATCGACCATATGGCGTGACAAATGTAGTCAGCAGTCGCGACTTGGCACACAAAGGTATTCAGTGCCAGAACACAGAGTTGGCGTCAAGCATAGAAAATATCTTGCTTTCTTGAATTTTTGCCAAGTTCTCATCAACCTTAGCCATCGGATGGACCTCACGTTTGACAGCTTGAGGGGAGTGAGATCGACACATATTCTCACATCACCGTTTGGTTTTGGTACTACAACCATACCTGAGCACCATTCTGTCGGCTCTTTTACTGCAGAAATGACTCATAATTTCTGCATCTTGTCTAGCTGTGCCTTCACTTTGGTAAGTAAGGGATGTGCACCTCGACGTGCTGTGCGTAAGCAGACTTGTTCAGCATCGTCCAGCACAGCGATACGGTATTGGTCTATCGGGAGTCCCAACCCAGTAAACAGTCCTGGGTATTCTTGTCTGAAGTTTTCTGAAGAAGTTGACGGCAGCAATAGACAGAAGGTTTTTTGACTGACCTTTCATGACGTACACAGTTTCCGAATGAATCCTGCTGTTGACGTTGATAATCGCATCTTTTACTATTCCTAGTATCCAGTGACACAGCTCAACACCACCAGCACCTCTAAAGGGACCGCCGTCAGGACACTTGTGGAGCAGTTCCTTATCGAGCTAGGATGTTTTGTTGCCTACTACTGTTATTCGTGAGCCACTGTCAAGCTCGAATTTTGCGCCATGTCCGTTGACTGTAGCATCCACTGACCAGAAGTCACCTTTCCCGTCGACTTCTCCACGAAAGATAGCCATGTCATCTGCTAAAGCTTTGACTTGTGTTTCTATCTCAACAGGAACCTTGGACTGACAGGCAATAGACCGTAATGGCCTGTTTTGCAGCAACTGTGACACTTGTTGTCTTTACAGAAATTGTTTGCATGTGCTTCCGACTGGGAATACGTACTGTTGCGACACCCGATTTGTCAATCATAACCTTGTCAGAATGCCGGCATTGTTTGGTTGGCGCCCGTTTGGTTGTTCTAGTATATTGCAGACGATAATGTAAAACGTATATGGATTTCTACTTTGCACTACTTTGTGATTCGCCCATGTAATATCAGAAGAAAAATTACGTACTCGGTGTTATGAACCATTCCAGGGTCATGTGAGAAAAAGTTTTTGATATTGAGTTTAATTAAATATTACTATTGTTATTTTTTACACCACGAAATAATGGCAACAGAACGCTACTGTAGTTACCACTGCAGTTTACAATGATCAGTTTTACCGGCTTTCTTTACAACCTATCTTGAACGGGCGAGTTTGAGGAGGAGTGACAACGAAGGCCGAATGGCAAAAAATGTTCGTTTATTGTAACGAGAATTTGTGATTTTAATTACCAAATGCTCTCCAGTGTATTACCTTTGCTTAGTTTTTGAAATGTATAGTAAATGTAAATTCAAGTAAATTATTTAGTTTAAACAATGGTTGATCTGGTTGAATCGTTGGAATTCCAGCCGTAGAAAGTAGTTCTGTTTTGGTCACGTGACAATGGTTATTTTTATGGTTAGGTAACCGTGCATGGCCGTATCAAGGCATGTGGTACAAAAAGATGTATAACTTAGGATGAATGCAGGACAAAATTCTATACAGCAACAGCGAGGGATCCATATTCTAAATTCTCTGTATTTATAGGGTATAAATCTTTTGAATCATTGAAATTATTTCCTTGCTGGTTCACCAAGTCATTGGTTCATTTCCTTGTTATGTTCCGCATTTTGGTAACGCTCTTGGATTTTAGAATTAAAAAGTGTTTTCTAAACCTGTAAGCTATGCGAAATGATAATAATTTATGCATTAAATTACTTGTCTTTTACTTCTGGTATAATCATCAAGAGCTGATTAAGAGCTTTCTAATGACGTGACTGTGTTATGCAATTCCGTTGAAAAATGGCGGAGTTCCGAAAAGTTTAAGTGACAGAGAATTCCATGGCAAATACCAACACCGGAATAAACCAGTGCAAACAAACTTCACGCATACGCAGTGCAATCTCAGCAGCGCGAGCTCGAACTCGGCATTCCAGTCTCCCGTTCAGTAACCTTAGGACCTTGCTAAAATGCAAGACTTCGTGAGATTAAGTGAGATTTTGCCGTGCATCTTAAATGAGAACACGGGTCTTTGGCTAGATTTTAGCTAGGTCTCAGCATATGTCCTAGCGTTACTGAACGCACGCCAGGTCTAAAGTTCTATGGTCAGCCTAAATCTAATGTTGAATCAGTAATTTCCTACTTATCCCATTTTCGATGAACCAACATGGCAAATGTTTTATGTATTTTTTTCTTAAAAAAGCCGGGGATGTTTTTGTAGAACAAGAAATCAAAACAATTTGAGCTGTTTCAGGTGAACCAAACAGCGGCAGAGCCGAAAATTGTCTAGTGGTCTTTAAGAATGGAGCTTGGAATGACGCCCCATGCACCAACAAGTATCCTTTCATATGTGAAGCAACGCGACATTGAGACGCCTTTTCCGAGGACAAATGGAATTTGAGACATAATTCGATCTACGATGCGCGATACAGAAATCGATCAATCATGTGGCTTAACAAATGACGAAATCTGCTGTAATTATTCATGCTCTCAAGGTTGATTTAATGTAAACCTATCCAGTTTGGTGTCATCAATGTACATTTCTATTATTAGATTGCTATATGGCTAAGTTGGCACTTGGTCAAGAATGCAAGAATATTGCGGATTTGTTTTGACATAGTGCCTTTCAGTTCATGATTTGTCGCTCAGTAGCCGGCTTCGAATTAACTGTCAGCTTTACTTCTAATTAACGCGACTTCTTTTTTCACTTTTTCTCTCCGTTGGCTGGTATTTTTGGTGGAAAATGGTCTATTCAACGGCAATAACAACATGTTAAGTTTTTATTTTCTGGGATATATTTTGAGATTTTTTTTTACTGGAGAAGACAGCAAATAGTACTCATTGGAGTTTACAAATTCATTTTGAGAAAATCATCAATTTATTCAATGGCTATGGAGTGGAAGTCATCTTATAGGGACAGTAACCCAATATAATGTCTCGTGAAAGGGGTCCTTGATCCGGAAAAGAACACTGCTACGGCTGTTTGCTGCTAGGCATGGTTCTTGCCATATATTAGTCGTAGTGGTCGCCATCACTATGACATCTCCTACTTCATGCACAGTTGCTCATAGTTGGTGGAGATGAGAACTGCCAATGTGGTCCACGCAATACTGAGTGTTGAGGTTGCTACCACAAAGGAGTACTGACTAGATGNGGGCTTTTCTTAAAAGGTCACGACCTCCGACCCCGGGCCTCTGACATAGAAAGTAGTTACAAAGCCGTGGAGAGTCAGAAAAGGTAAATCGATTCATTGCAATGTTTCTCGTTTAGTATGTGGTATAAATAGATTATTACATGTTCTCAGCCGTTATCCCCCTTATCTAGAGCCCTCGTGGATTTTGGAGAATTATCACCCTCGGGGCTAACGCCCCTCGGGCGATAATTCTCCAAAATCCACTCGGGCTCTAGATAACGGGGGATAACGACTTCGCCATGTAATAATCTATATGTATGTTTCGGGGCCCATTTCATCAAATTTCCCATTTTCATGTTGTAGCAAACAATTCCCTTGGCACGCTATTCCGAACACGATGCGTTTTTTATAGTAAGAAAATTTTTGCGGATACCAGAAACGTGTACCGTCGAAAAATATTCAACCATTACCACTTTAATGGGAAGTTTTAACCGTTAAATTGGAAGAATTCAAAATGCTGACATCTGATCATTGCTGAGACGAGGAGTGTGACCTTTGATAAAACGGTGCTGAGAGACATATTCCCCTTCTGACAAAGGTATGATATTTGCTGTACTTAGAGAAACCAATTCAGTACAAGCAGACTTGCACATCCATGCACAACATATATTAATAGTATTAATAGTATAAAATATAACAAACTTTCTACGTAAAAACGGTGTTTTTGGCAATCTGAACGGCATGGTATTGCCTCAGTCTTATAACTGCATGAATGACTTAAATTAGGATTTGCAATTTCCTATCATATATCTCTATCCACTTCATATCCTGTAGTCACATTTAAGCACTTTGCGAAGCATAAAAACAGCAGTGAAGGCCACTTTCGTTCAAAATTGAGCAATATAGCAGATTTGCTTATACACGTATCGTATCAGTTGGCAAAAAGTACCACCCCCAGTAGCACTGATTACTTTTATGTAGAAGCTGCAGCAACGCGGTTTGGCACCGTCATCATGTGGCGCCTGGCCAAGGCTCTTCGTCACTTTCATACACTTGTTCGTCATCAAACTCTCGCTTTAAGTTCGGATAACTAGCGTGTCTTTGTCTTCCGACAACGTTCACTTCAGCAATTTTCGTCGACCCACTTCCGGAATGTGGCAAAACTACTTCTGAGTACAAAACGCTGCTCTTTTTTGGCGATTTCGCCTTATTCTTGTCTGATAATAGCCGAAGTACGCTCGTGTCAGAATAACTTGTCCTGCCTACGTGTCTCTGGAGAGACGATCCGTTCAAACTCGGTGGTTCGTGGTCTGTCTTTCTAAATTGTATCCTCTGTCTGTTTCTGAAGTTTAAATAGCTTTCTACAGATCCAAAATAGTAGTTGCTTGGTTTCAGTTCTGGAGTTTCTCTTCGAGGTGTGATAGAGTTTGTTAATGATGTTTGCGAAAGAGGTCGCAACATGTACTGAGTGCTATGTTTCAGCTTGGTAGATTCCTCTCCTGCTTTTGATTGGTGAGAAGATCTAGTAATACTCAAACAAGTCTCCAGATCTGCCGCATTGGGAGTTTCTGTTTTTGACCTGCGTTTGTTTCCTCTTTTTGGTTTTGTCCTACCGTAATAGAATTCGGGTTCTTCCCAAGCGTTTACGAAATTTGGGTTGTATAGATCCCCGAAGTTATAATCTTCACTGTTCAAATGTTCACTGGCCAAGAGGGGAGCTTGTAAAATTTCCAGTTCACAAGGATCTTGCCCTTTGGATGTTACACTATGTGGGCCCCATGACTGAAGACTCCTGGAGAATCCTGCTGCTGTACTGGCATTTAGTGTTGGCAGGGATGAAACACTGTAACTTTCCTCAACGTCTTTCTCTCCTGAACTACGCAAGGATTTCAAGGATTTGCTGTCAAGCGATTTTCCAAGAAGATCTCTGTTCACCTCCTGTTTTTTGCCAAACGTCGAATCATCTGTCTGTTGGACTCGTCTTCCGTGTAAAACGAATTTGTTGCCGTCGCTCGAATCAAGGCCTCCTGTGTCAACTGGGGTGAGGTCAGAATTGACGCTTCGCAGCTTGGCCAGGAACGCCATCTTGTGCACCACAGGAGGGGCTTTGGTGGCCTGTAACATAGTAGTAGTTGAGACTAAATTATACTTACATTAGACGATGGAGATTATCATTCATGCAGGTGAATAAAAAGATGCAAAAAATTTATAATGCATAACTACTGGACTTGATTTAACACATTAGCCAACTCTTAACGCTAACAGGATTTGCACGCAAGTAGACGAGAAAGCATGCACTGTTCACCGCAAAGCATCCAGCGAATTCCTTGGCAACGGCTTGATGGAGCCGTCAAATGTTGAAGTAAGCGAGTCGCTATTCGACCGAATGTGTATTGGATGAGACAATTGCGGTCACAATCCAACGTGCATTGATACGCCGTAAAATGTAACAATTTCGTAAAATGCAAGAACTACGTCATTGTTACACTTTACGTTGCTAAGCCTTTCCTATAATGTAACAAGTTGCTACATTTTACGTCGAATGCACATGCGAGAAATGTCCCATTTTACGAAACCAACGTCACATTACAAAGAAAATGACCAAAATCACGGACAAATGGTATCTGACACGACCAGGGGGTACTGGAGTATTTTTGGACGAGGGGTGAAGCCCGAAAAATACGGATACCTACCCGTTCAGAGAGTGGGCTTGGACAAAAAGTGACCAATTCAGAGACTAATTTTGTGTAAAAATTCACAATTTCGCACAGTTCTGTTCCAGAAATTCAGAAAAGGGCACACTTTTAGATAGTACTTTGTCGAAAATCGCACCATTTTTGGAAGTTTTTTTGCTGTGAAAAAAAAACATGCTTTTGGGTGGCACTTTTCGTATACCTCTTCTATAAGAATGCCATCAGGGCTGACACTGCAGCAATTTGGCTATCCATTATCATTTTTATTAGTATAACATTACTATTTCTACTATTACAACTATTACTACTATTACCGCTGTTACTACTTCTACCATTGTCACTACTACGACTCGTTATCTTTATTATTATTATTGTTATTATTGTTATTATTTTTATTATTTAAGTTAGTTACTGAGGACACAGTGCAATATACACAATACATGTTTACCAAAGTGCTAATACATCATCATCCTCAGAGACTTTAAAATCATCTCATTTATGGTTCAATTTTTTCACCGGGCTTCCCGTAATGGACAGCGAGTGCTGTTTCAAAAGGATTTTAAAAGGTTCCTGTGTTCAGCCTTCATGATATTGTGAGAAAGGCTTGACAGCTGTGGATGCAGAGTATGCCTACATTTTAGAAACGAGGAAGTTGATATTTAAAATCTTGTTTAGACGTGCGCCAACTTCAGATTATTTCTGAACTATCGGCAAGTACGGTATTGTTTGTAAATATAACTATATCCTTCTGTAGTTTGCCACGAAGAGCTGAATTCAGACCGCAGTTTTTTACTTGCGACTTAATCTAAACGTGAGAATACCCACCGCTTAATCACTTTTTTCACTTGTTGAAAACATTCCTTTTCAAAGGACTAGGGCTCGTTCCACGATGATGTGTAAGTTCAAAATTGTGTTAAGTTGAACTCTGGAGGCAGAAATTTTTCGAGAACTAGCGAATAGTAGGCTATGGCTGCGGTCACCGGGTCATTAGAATAGTTGGTAACGGATATACAAAACACGCAACAATTTTATGTGGCACGGACCCCAATATTCTTAGAAAAACACAGTGATTCAACTGAGTGATTTGAACCAGGTTTCAAGGAAACTGGATTGCATGGAACAAAAACTGCTAACGTCGAAGTCAGCGATGTTTAATATCCGCTTTTTATGCCATGTATCAAAAGGTTTAATATACCTAATTCCCTTATCTGCCTACAATGACGCGTGTCGTTGACAGCGAGTTGCAACACAAAAATGGCGCCTCATGAGACACGTGGCTTCGCGTCCATTAATCAGTGTTAGAATGTCCAATCTTTGTCATTATTTTTATGTGATTCGAGCTAACGAACATTGACCAAGTAGCAATTTTAATTAATATTTTATCTTAAAAGATAATTGAAAGAGAAGGTACATGTTTGTGTAGCCCGAAAGGCCGACAGTCAGCTTTTTTGGACTATTGCCTCTTTAAACTATCGACCTAGACCCGGTTTGAGCACAATGATCATGCACTTTCAAAGTGCCAAAATATTTTCTATTTTCCCAGCTGGACCTCCCATTGCTACGTATACGCATCACAGTTTGACTTGTTGTTTCCACCAGAATTTCAGACAGGTTTGACATCATATTTCTTTCAGCTTTTAAACTATAACACGTTACTTTGCCGCCACTTTTTAAACTAATGTTTCACTCTTCTCAATGGTGATCTTTTGCTGTTGCACAAGCAAAATCTGTCAACCTGCCGGCAAATAAATGCGTCCTTTTAAATTATTCCACCAGAGTGTCTTTAAGAAATTTCCATTCGTAACTAAGGTTGTAGACAAAACCTGTCGGCATCAGAAACTTGGGTCTTGCTTTTTTGTACGGAACAGGGCAATTACTGCATTAACGACGATAAAACACTAGCTGAAATAAACCAAACTATCATGGACTAAAGGGTGCGTTTTTTCTATCAAATTGGCTTCCGAAATTCACTTCTCCGTGAAATTTTTGTTGTTGTTTATTCGCGAAGAAATACGATAAATATTAGCCAAATATGATGTCGTTGTGTTTACTGTAATGCTGTGTACACAATTGGTTTATGACCTGCGAGCGCCAACAAATGATTGCAGAAAAAACTTGTTACCTGATCCTGGAAACTCCTTTCGTCTGGAGTTGAAACTGTGCGATGTACAATTTTGACAGACCAAGAAACTACTCGTGTTAAAAAACAATTGAAAGCACATTGGGACACACCTATAATTTCGAACTGCCACGTTTGATAGAATTTCATTCAAACAATCGGAGAAAGAAGGCTTTAAGTGTGTGAACCGTTCTCCTCCTTGTGACAAATACCATGCAAACTCATGAAATAGGACGTAACAATGGTACATTTCCCGCATGTGCATTCGCCGTAAATTGTATCAATTATATAAAATGTAACAATAACTTAAAATGTAACCGTTGTTACATTTTACGAAATTGTTACATTTTACGGCGTATCAGTGTATTAATTTTGAATCGATTAAAACGGGTTAGTCATAATCGGGCTTTAGCTTGTTTAGGCGTTGGGTAACAAGACCTCAAATGCCTCATGCAGCCTCTCTGACATCACGTTCAAACCAAGAACTTTCTCTGCTCTCTGTATTAAAGCCAAGAACCCCTCTCTGAATAGACACGGAGGCGTTAGATTTGAATTTTCTGATTCATGATCCAGGGCCTTGCAGTTGTTATCGACAAACACCGGCAGAGGACGACGACATTTTGCAGGGACCAGACAGTCATCAACCTAGCCCCGCAACGTCAGGATTTGAGAAGTGTATTTTATAGCAAGGCTACTCTAAAGTCATGAAATTATGAATCTTGCTATAATATAGGCGGGAAAGAAAGGAAAGAGTTTGAAAATGGAAGTTGTTAATTGTCCTACAGACCTAATTGACGCCGACAGGAGGCGCGTTCCAAAACGAGGCACGCTACGATAGCTCTGTTGGCTTATCGGCATAGTTGTATTCCGCGTTGCTCGAACGACTAGAAAAAACACGGACATTCAACTGCCTGTTTTACAATTCCTAAGGATGTTGAGATTCGGAAGCGTTTGGTCGTTGTCATACGCCGCGATGAAGGAAAATATGTCCGTGTAAAATTTATAAATGTTTTCCAAAAATTATATCATATTTTATCGTATCTCGGTTGCCGAGCATCATAGCAACAACCGGAGAATCTACGGCCAGCCAGGCTGTATTTTCATGACTACAAGTTGAAATATGATGCATTTTTTCTTTCCAAAAAAGGACAGAGCCCTCAAGCCCTCGATTATGTGGCCGAATTTCGTCCCTATTGGCCTCTCAAAAATATTCAAACATCACACTAAATTCCCCTCACGAGGCCTAAAAGTTCCAATAGTAATTGAAAATTTCCCTTCAAATCACCTAACCACACAGGTGACAATTAGAAAGAGCACAAAATGCTAATTGAAACAGAGCCTATGAGAACTTGCAACAGTGTAGGGATGCTATTGATGGTGATCGGGAGGTAGATTTTTCCTCTCACTCGGCGAAAAGACTCCCCTCTCAGAAGGCATAGGCACCTTTCCCCTTGGATGAACGAGGCCTCTGAAGAAACATAACTATGCTTGCTCTGTCCAGTTAACTGAAATTGAGCTCTAAAACGAGATTATGCCTTCGACGAACGAATTAGATGTTTTAATTGTAAAATTCAACTTGGTCCACGTTGATATTTGAAACCTAACACATAAAATAAATGTACGAATTATTAAAACCAAGAAAGCAGAATTGATGGTCTAATAATTTTTATTTTCAATTACCAGCCTAGTTATTTATTTAAAAAATATTTAATAACATCAATTATTCTTTCAGATCAATGACAAATCAACTGTTAGTCCCGGTAGTCCCTACCTCACCTGGACCTAGGCTGTGCTTGATGTTAATACTTCTGATCAACAAATTAAACCAGATGTGACTAATTACACACAACAGCAAAATGCGATGAGCCACCACTATCGAATATATCTTCAACTCGTCAACAATACGAGCAGATGACCTCGTTCGTGTAGAAAGCATTATCAACAATTTACAAGAAGAAAAGTAACCTTGCATTCACCATAATACCTAGTCCGTAACACTGCGATCTCCGCGATTTGGTCATATTTACTTTTTATGATTCGAACCAAGTTTTCCGAAAAAATATACCCTTTCTTCAGACAACTCTTTGGTTCATTGACTTAGTGTTCTCTAACGTATTTTTCTACGTCTCTGTAGTTAATTATCGACACATTTTTAAGATTTAATATCCAGGTTGGCTTCGAAAGACCGGCCATTTATCTCACGCAATGTCAACTTCCGTTTTGTTTATCGCAGTGAGGCTCGCTTTGGATTTTAATGTCCGCCGCGTGAGTTAGGAGCAACAATGTAGCGCACCAGTAAACGAAAAAACTTACTCAATTTTATTAGAAGCAACTTGACGATTACTTTTTCCTATTTTTTCTAAATCGAACAGCCTTATGAAAATGTGGCAAAATTTGAATGATTTTGAAGCCGACCAAACAAGTAGTTCGTCATGCGTAATGGGATATTATGCACAAAAGGAACAAAAGTGGCGTACATGTAGATCAAATAATATTTCACCAGACATTATTCCGCGTGTCTACCGAGGCCGAAGGTCGAGGTTGATATGCAGAAAAATGTCTCGCTCAATTCATGAGATAAAAATTTTCGTTTACAAGGTTTGGTATATCAGAACACGTTTCTTTGGAAACACAGTCACCCCTCCACGTTGTTTTCTGTGCTTATATATCTTACCTGCAGATTATACGTCCCTTTTGCCATTTCATCGTCAAGCAGTTTAGTTATTTGTTCTTTTATACGCTGACTGGTGTACGTTTCGTTGCCTCTTTTTGACGTCAAGTGACTTGCCTGTGCCAGCGAGTGCTTGCTGGGTAAAGGGCTCACGCCATGAACTTTCAACTTGTCCATGGCCGACGTCATATCGTGTTGCTGGGAAGGTCTTTCATTTATTACCAATACTGAAATCAAGAAAATTAGCATTTGTGAACTGAAACATTTAAGGATCGCCCGAAGTGGCACATGGACCTATCATGTTGTCTTGATGGATATTATCGGATGGCATTATTCGTACAACCTATTTTGGAGCATTGTTGGAGCACTGCACATTTCAACATACCTTGTTTGACTGTCGTGACTGCAGTAGATTACGCCAGAACATGATTAAGTCAAGATTCATTCATTGATATCCGACCGATTCAAACATGGCACCGTAGCCGTAGGTACTGACCATCTGTTGATCCGCATTGTACTCTTACATGTATATTCGGTGACAAGACATATATGCTATCTTCATATTGACCGCTGCTACGGTAAAGCTGTGTTAATTCCTTTTAAACAGCTTTGGTGAAGTCTTTAAAGGATTTTAATATCATCCGGATTCTGATGCCACTTAAAATATAAACCACAAAGTGAATGCAAAGCTCCAACAAGGCATCATAGGCGGTTTTTGCTTGCAATGTACATTTTTTGTATTATTTCCTTTGTTACGTCATAATAAATGACCATTTCGTCAACCGAAATGTCCTGTTTTTCTCTGGAAACAGAGTTCCGCTGACGCCAAGTCTATGTCTACTGCACAGAAAAAGAAAATGTATGGTTTCGAAGGCCCGAGTGCTCAATGATTTTCAACACAGCTCAATTGCGAGGAATGAAAGGTCGTTATTGCTTGACAGCAGGGTTTTATTTCATGAAGAGCAACTTAATACTCAAGGTAGAATCTTGGTCTTACACACTTCACAGTTACTAAATAAAGGTTTATCATTGTTGTTATAAGCACATTAGAATCTTGAACTAATTTATGCAAAATAACTATCTCAGTGACTAGAAGTAATTCATATATTCTCAAAGACTTTGTATTTTTACTAAGGTGAGATTTAATCAGTATGTGGTTGTGGATCACAAGACCAAGTTTTTGATTTAAGTATAATCTTTCTGCTTTATTTTAGTTCAGTCGAAACTTTAAAAGGCCAAGTACTGTCCATTCAACAGAACTCTAAATATTTTCAAACTTAACTAAATTTAATACAATTTTTAGAAAGCCACTCCCACTTTGAACTGAAAACTTAATAGTTTGTAACAAAAACACAAACACGGCTGAAAGTTACAAAATGTTTTTATTTTAGTCAGAGTAGCATCTTCTGGCGGACAAAAATCTAAATTGGTGAATGTAACGGGGATAAATTTTTTGAGTCTTAAAAGTCGATTTTCATGACACATGGCGCACGACGCTTGTCCATATAAGGACATAAAAAGTCGCTTTTAAGCAAGATTACTCATGACCTTTCGAGTTATTGCCGTGCATTACAAGCGAAGCACATTCTCACATTAGCTTTATGCTCGAATGAGTCTACGGAAGGCAGGCAAGGCTCAATACTAAAGTTGTTTTGTTCACGGGAGGTCATTTTATGCGCCAGTTTCTTCCAAATCAAGAAACCATATCTTATTTGTGTAAGGGAAGACATTCATGCTACATTTAAAGCGGAAAGTGACGAAAACTTTAGCATTTCCATTGGCTAAAAGACTTACGAAAACGCTTGTATTTTGGGTAGACAGACGAGATGTCCGCGAAGGAGTAATTTTCTCCGGCAGTAAGGTTGTTTTGGCACCACCCAAGTAACTTTTAAGTGAAAATTGATGACGTAACGATAGAACAAAGGCACCTTAAACCGGCGCGTGTGTTCTCCAAAGTCAGCAATTTGGCTGCAAAAGTACTAGCGAAAACGCTGGTAGTTTTGGGGTAACTTCCAGCAAAGCTCCAGCAAGAATGACGATTGTGACCGTTCACATTAATGGCGATTTAGCCAGAATGTAAGGCGGGTATAAATAAAATCTTTATGGCAACGGTGGTTGAATATTATGTTATGATGTGTTACAATTCTCATGAATCATTAAAGCGGGTCAAATGCCCGGTAACGTGTGTGACGACGTCTCTTAAATTTCTTAATTAATACCAAAGCATCATTGATGGGACTTTCAAAAGGCGTTTGTTTTGACTACGTGCGTGAATTTCTTGAATTTTAGTAGAGTCATATATTTTGTTATTTCTGAAGAGCTCTGATATTTTCAAACCATCAAAGTTCCCCTGGGAGAGGTTTCATATCTGCGCGTGAGCAAGTCGTTTATAACAGCCAAGGTATTTAGCCAAAAGACAGTTTAAAACCACGTCAGCACTCACGAACCATGAGCCTGTCTCTCGAGGTACCGTTTACTCTTCTTTTAAGAGGCATTAACATTTCTACGACCGGAAAACGCATTTTGGGGTTACTGTTGGGTGGAACAGGCTCTTTGAAGTTATTCGCTTTGACTACAGCTACAAAACAAAAGCTACTGTATTTTGGTGTGGTTTTATTACAAATCGCCAATTCTCACCGCTGTCTGCCAGGCATTGGCTGAAATCTAGACTGGTGTCTTAAAAGGAAACCGTATTTTATGCTGAATAAGTTTTGTATATTTTTCTATGAGATGCTGATTAATTTCACCATCAGCAGCAAAACGTAAACGTATATTTTGTAACGAAACTCAAATAAATTGGTTCAATTAGTTCAGTATACACCCCCTTGGAGCGCTGCTTCTCGTGACGTAATTGGTGAAGCAAAAGTCAGCGTCATATTTTAGCGTGCAGTCAGGTGGTGTTGTTCACTGTTAAAATAAGAAATTTTAATGTGAAATTTCGGGTCGCCAGTGTGACCTGTTTCAGCCCGAAGCAACACAAAGTAATACCCACTCGTCGCCACCGCACGCGCCATTTCCTAAATTTTTGCGACATCTTTTGGGAGATATGAGAGTTCTGCAGCAGCAATATTTGATCTGTGGCATTGTAATTCTAAAAGGTTGTAACGAAATCATGAATTCATTCCGATAATGTGTTGTGACAAGTACGCAACCTAGTGTCAGCGAAGAACAGTTGATAGAAGAATCGGGGAAAAAGAAACTGATCAGGTCAGCTGATGACGCAATCGCCAAATCAGCAGAATAACGGCAGAACGCCAATTTTTAATCCACCATCGGTAAATAAGTTAGGCTACTCATGAAAGAGTGTAGTTTATAATGAAACTAATTTCATGTCAGATTTTATTTGTCCAATTTTTACACACATCGGTGCAAAGGTGTGGGATATAGCTTTGCAGCAAGGCTAGAGCAACCGATGGTAGGCTATATGGTGCCCTCCTTCTCCTTAGAAGACACCTTTTCGAAGAGTTTGAACAACCAGGTGTCATGCAAAAAAGCATGGCAAACCTTTAACAACACTATGGCAAATAGTAAAAAGCGAGAACCCGTGATACAATGATAAAATGTGATGTAAATTCTTTCAGCTCAATGTCAGAGTTTGGCACAGCAATATGTGATAAGCAGTCGATGCCCCATCAACAGGTCACTGACATATCAGCCAATCAGCGATCGCCGTCAGGATTACGGTGTTTTTACAATAAATATGAATCAGCTTTTGTTTGGCGCGCAACTCAGGGAAATGTGAGTTTTATTTATATGTTAGGATTAGTTAACTGCTGCATTATTTTTATTACAGTCATCTTTTAAATAGCCCTGCTGTTGGATTTAGTTCAGCGGCAGTGCGTCTGGTGGCTTTTGCAGAGGTATAGTGGTTCCATTCTGCAATGATACTAATTTGTGGATCTTCCTTTAAACCTGGTATCACACAAATATCTCTGCTTATTCCTGATTTAGAGCCACATGACTTGTGCACACCCGCATATAAGAAACACTTCTGAAGGGGAATTTGAGCCTAAGAAAATAAAATACCCGAGGTGTTCCGGATACTCCGAGGGATAATTTGAGGCTGCAAAAACACCCGAGGTTTTGCAGATGGCATCATACCCAAGATTACACGCCGCATCCGTCACTAGTCCAATGATCAGATTCTGATGTCGTCTGCGGAGAGCAAGATCGAAGTCCGGACCTTAATTCTGTAGCATGCTTCGCAGCTGATTGGGGGGGAGTAGTTATGAGCCTGGTGCGGCCACTAGGTTGCTTCTCCAACCTGCTGGCAGTATAAATAGTAAAAAATCGTGTTGCGCAGTTCTACCTATTCTTCGTGGCTGCTATTGCTATTAAAATATCTTTTGTTCGTTTATGGGTGCTGTTGGAAAACAAATTAAAATAACTGGTGGAATTCGTCCTGTAACAAATACATCAGTTGTTATGATTAAAAGCAGTGAAACATTCAGCGACCAAGAGCGCTTGTGACTTTGAAGCACTACAAAATTGGGTTCGATCTCAAATGAACGAGATCACTACGTCTTTAAGATGTTTTACATTCAACATCAGTGATAAATCATCTTCACTTTACCTTTTCATAGTCACCAAGTTTCTTCAATAAACAATCGCACCAACCTAGGATCAAATATCATTTTGAATCCCAGAGTCAGTGACTGCTGCAGTCTCGAAGCGGACGGGGAATCGGCGGCGCAGTCCCAACTCTCGCTATCACCGCATGTGGTGCTATAAATTAATTGACTGGGCTGCTAAATTTTATATGAAGTAGTTCTCATTGACTGCATACAATACCTTCGTTACATAAATTTAAGAAATGGCTTTTCTCTGCATTGTGACGGGGAGTTTATAAATGTTTACAATGCGTGAACGTGAAGCTGGTTGCCCAATAAACCCACCCATAACTATTGAGCGTCTACCAAAGCCTGTTTTCACCCTTGCAATTTCAAAACACAGCCATAGTTTATATTTGTGTGCATGTAATAACGTTGGATTATGGTATGTGCTGCTTTTATTTTGTATTTAAAGTTATGATAGATTTTCTTACAAAACCGTCCATTTATTACTCTCACCAATATTTATAATTGCGACAACAAATGCCTGGAGAGATGTTACATGAAGTTTGTCATGAATCACATAATGTAAGCGGTCAATAGTCCGCAATAAGAAAACAAAACCTTAATCTTTAGCAATTTAATTGCGAAGTTATACACGTTTTAATGTTTCACGGCAGGTTGGGATTCTTCCTACGATTTCATCGGTCCTCAGTTTCCGTGGTAACCAATGAATTGAGGATTGTTTGAGATATCGTCTACTTTAAACATTCGTTTCTGTTTGTGACTTTTGTAATATCATTTACGTCATTCAAATTAATTTCAATTGTACAACAGTCTTTTATGGAAACAAGAAATAATTCGTTAAATTTTAAGTATGAAATAGCTGTTTATAAATTGGAAATTTGACTCGAAGTTGTTCTAACATAAAGTTAACACTTAGTTATCAAACAAAAATATTCAAATGAAACACCAACAGGTATACCGCTATTCCTTTTTGAGCTGGTTGACATGGGAATTGAGAATAAAAATAGCAATAATAGGATACATGAAAGTATTCAAACGTTTAATAAATCACAACATGTGACTATTAAGAGGTTCAAGTCACAGGATTCGCCATTTCAAGTATTTTTCATCAATATTTTGTTGTGGCTGGTAATTTTCCCGCTCATTACTGACACATAGCCGCAGTAAATTAACTAAAATTAAATTCAAGCCGTTTAATTTCGACTTATGGGCCTATTGTTGTACCATAAGAAAACATTTACCTCCAACATAACGCGTTACATATCTCGGCGCACATCTCGCCGCCTTTTGGCCTGGACTAGAAGTGAGGATTACAGTGGCCGTCTGTCACGTCATTTTCTTTTTGGTATCTGAGGTCAGTTTCATGGAAGTGACAACTCAATTCTTATGCTCTCACTTCATAGTTGGCAAATAAAGGTTCTCAGTTATGGGTACATTCTCAGATACAATATTATTTTTTAAAGCGAGTCAATTTTTTAGAAATTGTTACGTGGAGCGTAAGAACAAATTTCTATCAGTCTTAAGTCACTTTTCATGAAACAGACCTCTGGGAGGGGGCTGCATTCGGACACATCAGAAAGATCATACGCCGCCGGCATACTGTTTTAGGGGAGTAATGCGAACATTTCTTTTCGGCATAAGGCTGGTAAGCTGTTCCTTATTACAGCTACGGCATGACTTGAGAAATGATGTTCTGAAGGCAAATCAGTTTACTAAAGTTATTTAAGCAGTGACAACAACTTGTGAACACGCATCGATGTCGAAATAGCCTGTATCAACCAGACTGCATTTACCGGTACCTTCATGTTGTCAAACATTCCCCGCATGGGCCACTATTTCTAGTGTTCGCATCGTCTCACTCGTATTTGAACAGCGAGATGGTTGTGTTCTTTGTGCAAAATTCTTTTCATCAAAAGTACACAACTCGTAGAAATCACAACAAATATCGTATCAAATGAAACCACACTGTCAATAAATGGGAGGCATTAGAATCTCGTTGCTAAGATTAACCCGGCCGCTTGAGTGGCTCTTTTCACCAGACGTTTTGTTGCAAGGATATTAAGCTTTACTGGAGTTAATGACTCGACATTAACATTGTGGAAAACTGTGCCATTTGCAAGATACATGCAGCTTTTAAAAGAATGACTTCAACTAGACGGTAGCGTATGATAGGAACATTCGAACAAGCAACAGGCATTTCATGCAGAGGTGGTCAGGAAATTGGAGAAGTTTCCAGAACTTCAGTCAATTCGCCGACGGAAATTACAAGATTTTCTCCGAATGAGTTCAGAGATGACGTTAGCACTGGAACCTGTTGTTTCAACTCCTGAGTTGAACGCGAAAGAGTGTCGCTAGTGACGGATCAGTTCACTGTGTCCGTATCTGAGGCACCGGAAGTGCACTGTCACTAACTGGCATTTTTGTAAACGGCACCTGGATAAGTCACGTACTTTCGAGTGGTGGTACTCGTAAAACTGATGAATGCATTTTAAGCTTCTGACGTGCATTCCATGTAAGGAGGCAGCATGAATGTTGGGCAAAAATCTTCGACTCGCATTCATCACTCGCGGGTGCCACAGTCAAGCACACCCGTGACAATCACGCCAAGACCGCTGTTTTTAGTTCGGGGGAAGACGGTGATTGGTGAAGGCTCGACGATCAACACAAGTCCCGCCAGCTTCCATGGAAAGTCCAAGATGAGTAGCCACAAGCTCACTTTCAGTCCCCGGAATATCTTTGGTGTTCCCATAGTAACGTACCATAATGAGTTGACATATGAATGGAAAACTTTGCGCCAGAAAACGTGGCCAGTTGTGCTTCATAATGTGAGTTCTGGCCATGATGCAACACGTTCAAACAAAGCGCAAATCGCCCGCTCGTATACTTTTACTGACAACTTCCTCGAGTGCAAAAACTTACGAAAACCTAGTGCAGAATATAAATTTACTTCTGCAGCTGTTAACGCGCCAGCGACTGATTCCGGTACTAAATTGACAAAATTACAATGCTATGAATGGACACCATCTGCTAATTTCTTGAAGACAAGTTCAGCTCCAGATAACGTATACAGAAACACATACGGACTTAAAAACGAACTGAAAGTTTCTCCTCGGATCTGCGGATGCAGACCACTTAAGAAACCGGAAGTTGTTGAAAATCAAAGCAAAGGCCAATCTTTTCCCACCAAAAGAAAAACATTGACTTTACCCTACATCAGCAAACAGCAGATACATGAGAGGAGCAGAAGCTTTTCAAGAAAAGTGGACACGATGCCGGCATTAACCGTGAGGTTTTCGTCGAAAACAGGTAAAGTAAAATTGGACTTTTTGAACTATGATGTAATCATTCGCAAGCACGCCACTGTAATTCTGGGCCTCGGCGGTGTCTAATTTCCGAACCAGAACTGGAATTTCAAGTTATTTTAAAATGTATATGTTCAACCAAGTACAAACTTAAATAAGAGTCTATTATTCTGTGCTCGATCAGGTAAATGGTATGATATTACGTGCCCGAATTTTGAGAACCAGTTTTCTCCACTAAATAATGGGCATCAAGCTGGTTCTCAAAATATAGGCACGTTATTGCCCTCGATCAAATGGATGAAAACCTTATACTATAATTCTCATTTGATGACTATTTCATTAAAAGTCTTGTCTAAAATCTCATGGTCTATTTTCACCAACAACTAGCCTATTTACGTTGCCACTACGTTTCGGTCGACCATTCAGGTTTTATAGCGTTCTTAGAAGAAAAAGCACGGGTATATGATGCATTGATGGTGGTCGTTTAGCCGGATAAAATTTTCCTGGTAGATGGCCGGGGTTGATCCTGGGAACTCTCGCTTGCCAATCCAGCACTCTCACCACTAGGCCACTGATGACTCAGGTTCAAGCTTCGCCATTTACTAGGAAAAATATAATCCAAGTGCTCACCTTGTGTGCACCAGATACTCGAGTTCATTCTTCTAACGATGGCCGAAGAAATGACTGACTGAAACGTGGTGCCAGTGTATTTAGACTAGACATCATGTTCTTACACCACTAGTTTTTGGAAACTCGCCGTTAAAAAGTATACGTTGAAGTCTAAGTTTTTAACCTCGAATTTAAACTTGAGTTTTTAGCTCGAAGGTTTATCGAGTGCGACCTTGAACTAGCAACGCATCTACGTAAACTGTACTCGAGCACTTAATCAAAGAGACACACCTAACTTTGTACGGAATACACATTTAAGCCATAATTTGGAGTTCATTTAGTATATTACCAAGTCATGACAAAACTTCAGTAATCTTAATAACCTTAGCATAACTGCGACATTTAAATCTACCCGAATATTTATTCAGTTGAACAACATTACTAAACAGAAATATAATTATTTGTGTAAACATGCATTAAAGCTAGGAATCAATCGTTGATATGGTATAGTTATCCACTTAGGCGCTGCACCTGAGTATCGCATTTTACCTGAATAAAGGGGCCCGTTTCGTCAAAGGTCATAACCCCGGGTAAAGTTCAGTAGCTGTCTCCCGGCTAGAAAGATCTACCCAAAAATCACGTGTACTCGGCAATATCTGAGGTAATCTCGCAGTCTTGCTTTTTGGCGAGGACCTAGCGTAGGTGCTAGCGTTACTGAACTTTACCCTGGTCTGAGCTAAGCCGGTTGCACGATCAACACATTTCTTTAAACTTTTTCGTGAAGGTGATCGTTAGCTCTGAATATAAAAAACTACCGTGGCATGTAACATTTTCAATCCTCTAAAAACGCAGCGTTGCTTTAACAATGACGTGCTTACGACCTACTAACTCGTAGATACGACCGAACTTACGACCTTTGACTATACAGGCCCATACAAACTAAAATTCGCAGTGACTTGTCTGATTCTAATTCACATCATCTGCGCGCTTTGTGGTGTGCAACCTCCTGATAAATTTCGTTGGCCCGAAATATTTACCAGTATGTTCTTACAGGCAATCCCGTGTCTTCTGAGAAGGACGATGATGCTGCTGGCTTGTCTCGTGTGAACGTGTCAATTGCTGTGACTGCAGAAACACAAGACACGTCAAAGCGAAGTTTGTCTCGACCTCTTAAACAAGAAAGAGGCAAATACCGCCCCTTGTCTAGAACAGTTGTGAGGACACCTCAGCGAGAAGACACTCCAGTTACTGAAGAAAAGGACCCCAAATCTTCAGAGAATTATCGAAAATACTTCTTGTCAAGAAGTAGACGAACCGAGACTCGTGGCAACACTACAGGAGCTTACTTGGCACCGCCCAACACGACGTTTGATAAGTATGACTGCGCAGGTTCTACGAACACAGACACTGCCAGTGAAAGTACAGCGCGGATGATAGAATCAGTTATGGAATGCAATCATCCGACCACAGAGGCAAAGGATAATGATGAAGCTGCAGATAGGACTGAATACCTGGAGGAAGAAGAAATTCCCGAGTGGGCAGTTAGAGCGACACAGTCACCGACAGATTCATTGGTGAAAGGAGAACCGGAAGAAAGAAACTGTCTACAAGTGAACTTACCTAAGATAGACTCTTTATCGCCTAGAGAAGAAAGTTATAAATCTTAGTCCGATTTGAATTTACTACAAATTCGCATCCCATCAAAGAAACTAACTTTTGATTTATTTGTATAAAACGAGGATCAGCTTGTTTCTTACTTAGCTTAGAAGTGCCAAGAGAGAACTAGCTGATCTTCACGGCGCGAGAAGTTGCTCAGCGCATAAAATGAGACCCGTGACAAGCCAATGTATTGAGCATAGTTAAGAGCTAAAGCGAATTTTCGATTCATCCCCAATTTTAAGTGTTCTAAATCAACAGTTAAGCGGTAGACGCGGGTTTATGTCAGTTTAAACGCTGTTAAATTTCCTGCAAGCTATATGCGCGCAACAAAACTAATGGGGGGGGGGGCTCAAATTTTTGAGAATGTAGACCTTAGTACTAAGGTTCAGGGGGTACGTTCAGAGCTATGAATTGTGCATTCGCCGAATTTTGGTAATTTCTGCCTTTTTAGTGGACTTTTGCCCACTTCAGCGAATGGGGGACTCGTTTGAGCCCTCTGAGCCCCCCTTGGGTACGCGCATGAGCCACCGCAATCTATGTGCGTTTAAGCTACATATATCTGTCCAGATGTAGTCTAACAAGGACTGGAACCAAATTCCATTGCTGTGCCTCTACCATTATTCCATCTTGACTATCCTCTAAACGCCAGTGCCAGACCACCGGACTCCAAACACGCGGTACAAATCCCAAGAGCTGCGTACGTAAACTGTACACCCAGACACAAAATGTTAATATTCCATACAAACTGAACGAACTCCAGGCTCCTTCCTCTAACATCCTTAACTTGTCGGGCGCTTGAACTTGAACTTTCCAGCTGGTGCACCAAGCCTGAGAGTTTTTGAGATCTTTGTATATTAGTTTTTCACATTTTGAAGCCAAGGTTACTACCATGTCTGATGCGGATTTTGCGGATCTGAAATCTAACGTGTATGAAAACTAAGTGTATAACCATAGATTATTGTGCCAAACATCTCCTGTGGATGATGTTGACTGACCACAACTTGTCATTGGGTTTATTGTCTTATTTTATGGTCTAAACAGTCTGCGTCTGTGTAGTTGTCCATCTTACCTTTAAAAATACCGTCTGTCTTTGGCGCACACTCTTTTTTTCTCGATAGCATGGCATGTTCAGTCCCAAGACCAAGCGATTATAGAGTATCCAGGTTGCGAATCCTGGTAAAGCTTATGCATAAGTTAAACACTCGTATGAATCACATTCGTCTGTTTGCCCTAATATGATATTGTGGCTAAGAAAGCGTGATGTTGTTTTTGGACCATATCAAACAAAGACTCATTGCAAGCGTTCTAAAATATTGAATGGCAACGTCCCACTAGTCAAAAGAAACCCAAGTTGCTCCCCCTGGTGAGCACGCGAACAATACTTTCAATGGCGACACGTTGGAAGTCAAAGAAGAATAGTCGTCCAAATGAAAACAACGCTTTAACAAGTTTGGCATAGTTCGTTGATGTGTTTTGTGTTCTGGAAAAGCATACAAGTTTTATTAAACAAATCGTCGACATTAGCCCCGTTTTCGCTGTTTAGGACTGTTTAGCTTTTTGTTTGGTTTATAAATAGCTATGACTGTACACCAAAGCAGCGCAACCGGTACTCGTGATAGGAGGCCACAACTAAAATGATGCGTTAAAATGTTTTTAATGTATCAAAACATTTTTTGTGTGTATGATAATAGATATTTTGTAAAATTTTGCTGTTGGAAATTAAACAAAAATGTCAAAATAAGTAATTACATTTTGTTACTCTCAAATCTTTCTCAAAATGAAGGACAGTATAATACATTGGCTAAGATAAACGAGGCCCAGCGTAACACCTAGCCTGTATATTATAAGCTTTTACAGATGCGGTGCTACCGACAGGTTTGCTGGATCCCATTTTGCCATAAACTTTAAATCCTTACATTTGGCCGAGAGTACAATACCCCTGCAGTAAAGCAGAAAGTAATGCGTGTACTTTTCTCCAGGGGATGATTCAGTCCCTTCAAAATATTTATTGACTGTATTTCCTGCAAGTACCACTGTTCAGGTGGATTCAATTTAATTGAATAGGCGACTTTTCATATTGTAGAATAATGAGAGGGGGGAAACGTCTTCTGCATGATCCCGACTAAGATGTAGTGAACAAAAACTCACCATCTGCTACATATAGTGATTCATTGACTAAAAAAACATAGGAATACATCCCATTGTCAATCCCTCCCTTTGCTTAATTAGGTTAATTTCGCTGATTTATTCTAGCCTTTTGACACCGGCTGGTGTATAAATTCTTCCGCTTTATCAGTCGTATCCTCCGTCTTTGGAGCAAATGTCTTAGCTCTACGTAACGCATCTCAGGTATGTTTCGTAACAACAGGGAAGTTAGAATATTACTTCAAATTTCTCCCCAAAAGTCTGACAAACCTGCCAATAAGCAGCCAGCAAGTGTGAGAGCTACTGTTTTCTGACAAGAGTGTGGCAGGCTCACTGCTCTGCCACAGTAAGGCGCTTTGGATAAGTTATTTAGTTAATGTCTAGATGTTATATTTAAAGTGCCTATAAATCCACCTTCGGCGGCAAAAATTCATTTACACCACTAACCATTATGAAATTAGTTTCAAGTTGTTCCTTAGCTAAAGGAATGTGACTTGCAAGATTGAAAAGAACTGGCAGCTCGTTATTGCTTGAGACTGGACACTACAAGTTGACTTGTCACGGGGCGTGTTGTTTTATTAGCTTGATATGGTCTAGAGCATTGCGGGACAGTCAGTTCTTTGCAGGATTAAAATCACCTCTCACCTTGTGATCTAAAATGAAATTTAGTTTCTTCGACGGAACGCTTGTTTATTTGACCCTTTTTAGGTCCACACACCATAGTATATGTTAAGCAGGGCTAAATTTAATTATAATTAAGCGTATTCGTCAGCATGTCAAAGCACTTATTAAGCCCTAGCAGCCAATATAAAACGTTACATGAATGAAATTTGTCACTTTTTAAAGTGTAAACTTTAATTCCATAACAATAATTATCATGTAATCCGAAGTGGAGAAAACAGACGACGAACAGCACGTTCAAGGCATGCACATGTACAAGAGAGAGGCGACTGCCTATCTGAGGAACACCTGTGCAAAGGATTTTCTATGAAGAACGCATTATTTCGGATGTTGGTCTATGGGTCTGAGTACGCACATTTACGGTATATGTAGTCACGCAGGCCGGAAGTGCAGTTCAGGGAGATAGTAAAACTAGTAAAGGGCTGCACCGCGGTTTGTTTAAACATCGTTTGGTGTGCGTTCCACGGAGCAACTTTCTTGCCAGTTTGGCGAGATTACGCAAGACCACTTTATATCAGGCTAGTGAAAGACGAATGTTATGGTGCAACTAATTTATTTCGGCACGCTGTGCAGGCGCCTTCGTTAAATGAATCAACGGAATATCTAACAAGTCACAATAAATTTTGGAAAAGTACGAGAAGTAATGCCAACTGTAGAACATGATGAATTTATGGGAACACGTTTTGTGGCAAAACGAGTAATTTTACTAAAGAGGGGTTGGCATTCTAAACGTATTTTCCCGACATTTTGGTGTGCTCAATCCCCTTTTAAAGTCACGTACGGGATAATGGAAGGAAACACGTTTGATTTCAATTCCGTAAATGTATACGGCCAATACACCTACATGTATATGAATATCAGCAATAATGCATTTCAAAGAAAATGTCAACATTTTTGAATTACAGTCAGTGATTAAAATTTAAATTGCCAATTGAGTGCACATGCACTATGTCTCGACATATTATGCGAGCTTATAACCTTCACGAACTTAGAATATTTTAAATAATAAACGGTATGCGGCCATGTCCGGGGCGTCACATTCAAGAATGGTTCGCGTATAATCTAGGCTTCGGCCTAATCTTGAATATCGGCCCTAAAACTGTTTCATCGACTGTTTAATTTTATAGTGCCCAGAAAAGTAATATATTTTTTTCTGTTGCTTTTTTATTCTTTTATGACCACGCGCATCAACATTAGGAAAATCGAATGCGAGAGCCTTTTAAAAACACTTTCCAATTTTTTAATGTATTCCATGTATTGTTTTTGATATATATCTCTTTATCAGCCTAATCACGTTAACGATCGTTATGAAAATTGGCATTTGTGTACTTTTTGGGAAGTGCATGGCTGGCGACGCCCACTTGTGCCAAGTTAATTTTTTGCCTATTGCTTATAACAAGTTCCTTGATGGATCTTCCTGAAATTTGTCATGTGAGAAGAGCACAAGTAACGAATCTGAATACTGCAGAGTCGCCTAGTAGTGGCAATTTTGTTTTTCTTGATACGAACCAAGTTCCTTTGGCAGATAGGTTAGACAATCAGCACCTGCCCTGTTTCGGTTTTATTTGGCCAACGTTGCGATCCTAGTGGTTTTCTATTGGTTTTGTGTCATTTGGCCTTTGTTTTCTCATCCTCCAAATATCTTTTTTCAATGGTTAAATTCACAAAATTTATATACAGCGCGTATACATGAAAGGAAAGAACATTCATACACACAACCATACTTACATGCACACCAAGTTGTTTTTAACTAATCACGTATGCTCTCCAGAGAAGACATGGGATAATGGTGTCCAATGCTTACTATATTCTTTGGTAAAAACATTTTTCAAAAGCAGACATTTCTGACAGTTGAATTCAAATTTCAACATTCCAATGAAATCAAAAATATTTGGCATCAAAACCTTGAATATTGTTTGATAATTGAACTTTTTGTTTCGGAAATATTACCAAAAAGTAGTTCTCTTTTGGTAATATGAAAATTAAAATTTCCTCTTTAGAGCGGCACACGGATTTCTTTTTCTGACAGAAAATGTCAAACTGTTTTGCAGTCATAAAATCGTGTTCTAGAGTTTCAGTCTCAACTTTACAAAATGAACATTTGTCAGAGTCAAATATCTCAATTTTATACAAAAAAAAAAACTATTGATTACCAGAATTCTATGTAGAACTTTGTATTGCAAACGTATCAATTAAGTGTCTAAGGAACATTCAAAAGGTAGAGAACAATACATTTTCCAGGACTCTTCCTCAAAAGCAACCTTTTTTCAACAAACCTAGCTTGAGCTGTTGGAACAACATGATGTGGATTTCTGCATAGTAATTTGTAAAAAGATTTAGAGTCTGAACTGTTAACAATATCAAACATATTGAATGGCATCAACGGACCAATGGTCTCATGCAACAGATCAAAATCTGCAGATAACGTAACCATAAATGATTGAACAGATTTAATCATTGAAGTATACTCTAAAATTGGATCTGAGCAAAAACGTTCTGTTGATTTCACAGTATGAGCAAAAACAATAATTGTGCTCATTCAAGAGGTCATTAATAATAGAAGATGTGGTCTTGTCTCCAACTTGTTTCACTGCTATACCACAAACTTGAGGATTACACGTTTTCTGCATTACAAAAACAATTAGTTTCTTTGTAAATTAGGCTTGACCAAAAATCAAGTGTTTAAATCCAGAAAAAGGTTTTTAATACCCGGTTTGCTTTTGTTGCAATCGTTACCATAAACGATACATTTCCTGGTTTCTAAAGCCGTCTCGATTTCAAACATGTTTACTCATTTAGAATTTGTAGAAACCTATCTTTTAAACCAAGTCAACTTCAGAGCTTTGTTGAATATCATAATATTTAACATTTTAAATCTACCTGCTTCAATCTTGCTAACCAAGAAGTTTCTTTTATTTTTTTCTACCTTATTGTCCCATACAAATTTGAAAAACTTTGAATCGAGTTCCTTAAAACTTAAGCAAATTTCTTGAAGAATCATGATGAAAGGTGACTCCCTCGAGAAATAATTATCAGGTTTAATAGCAGTGCTCGGTTTAGTGGAAATGGGTATACCATTCACACGGTGGGCGCTCTTGTTAGTACAGTTGCTCTAGTTTGCGCTGTGTCACCCATGTACATAGGACCAGCGATTTACACAATACTTCTATGACAAAATTAATTGAGTTCGCCAAAATAATTTGTAACCTTGTTATTCAGTGGTACCATGCGTATTGCTTCGTTTTAAAATCGGCATTATCTCCTTAAAAAAACTTTTCATGACAAACTTGCAGCCAAACCTGAGCTATTCCACGAGGTGCAGAATTGTGCGCGCCTACAGTCTAACTGTACAGTAGCACCTTGTGCGCGTCTACACTCAAACTGTACAATGCCACCGTAAATGGTACTTGAAGGACCGATGGTTCTACTTGCCGGGAAGTCCAGGGTCACTACCTCGCAGATTTTTACGAAACTAAATGCAAAAGAAAACCACATTCACATGACGTAATCGAAATATTGTTGTTGATAAACTCCGAACATCTGCTGAAGTGTGGTCGTGCAACGTGCAATTCTGCTCAACTTTGGGTGTTTTATTCAACTACTACGCCAGTGAACCACAGGCTTCAAATTGAGTAGGTGCGCAGTCCAGGCTACATACCCTAGACGTGAGAACCTCGCAATATCGTGCAAGACTTATCGAAATATCGCCATTTATTGCAAGCGAAACACTTGATAACACTAGCGTCTCTCTCGAGATTCTTGCGTCTGTGTAACTCAGCCCAGAAACAACTATGCCTTTTTGACCAAATCCGCGAACTATTTCAGGTTTTTAATTTTTTTTAATGGAAAACACACACGCTTTTAACTATAATACAATGAAAATGTTTTCAGTCGAATTTCCATGTACGTAAACGAGATTTGGTGAAGGAATTGAAACAATAGAATCCATTTACCAAGTTATAAGAGAGTGACATCTATGTATATCACGCGGGACTTTACCGAATGTGTGCTTCTTACGCTTCAAACGTCATAAAACCTTACGTATACTTCGGTACGTGCACATTAATACTTACAGACAACTTACGCGACGTGTCTATGATACGTGAGCTAAAAGTAGCCCAAAGGTTTTTAATAAGTCATCGAGGTATTTCGACTACAAACAAAACTTCAAACATTTCAACGAAGACTTGTTTTGAAATTTGATGACAAGCAATTTACTCATTTACATCTTATCTAATTGATGGTAAGCCTCATCAATTCCCCAACTAGAATAGAACGGATCGTATGTTGCAGGAACATTTAAGTTTGCTGAATCCTGTTATTCATTGCATTTTCGTTTGTTTTTTAGTTGTTGGGAATTGAAACTTGACATAATTTATGAGCTTTTCCAAAGGTTTGAATTTCTGCTACAAACACGTCTATTTTTAATAAAAAATACATTGACAAAAGCTGGCAGGTCTTACTACCATTAATACATGTTTATCGCAAAGAGCGTTTAGCGACATATATTTCGATGAATAGCCAAACGGAGGCGGAAACGTCACTTTTGTTATTAGGCTTTGACTATTGATCGTTAATCCAGCATTCCAATGAGCTAACAGCTCATTGAGCATTCAGAAACAACTTCGAACACGCTCGCGCTCATCACCGTCTAACGGAGGACAGAGCACAGGAGAATAGGGCGAAATGCTAATCGACGACTATTATAAAGTAGTCTCCTGTGATAAAAACGTATAGCTGATTCTGAAGAAAGTCCAAAATATTTTATTTTGCTTCTTGTTTTATTATTGCAATCACTTTCCTATTTTAAAATCTTTACTAGAAATTGTGTTCTTATCACCCATTAAACAGAACATGCAAGCACAGAACTAGAAGTAGCATCAAATGCCAAAACGCTCTCGTAAGCAAGTCAGTGGCCCACAACCAGCTAGAGTATATCTGATAGGTTCATGCGTCTTCGAGAGAATTGTCGGTGTGACTGTGCTCTTTCCGTTATCGACGTAAATAAAATTAAAAGGAATGACCGATATAATGTTCACCGGCAGCTGACTCACGGTATAATGTGCCGGAAGCCTGATTATAAAAATCCACTAGTTGTCTCGTTGTATCAACGTAACACTCCATCTCAAAACCATCACTCAAAACAACCAGTACAATGACGCCCAGGTAAATTGAGCCAAGCGCGGCCATTTCCCCCTTTAAAAGAAACACACTTTTCCATCGCCTGTCCAAAGAACTCCCTGTGAACATAACATTATTCGAGTCCCAGCGCCAGCGTGTGATGATTTTTTTCACTCTCGTTCAAAGGTGAAACCTCTAGGGTAGTACAGTAAAGTCCTTTCAGTCCAGGTATACTGCATACACAGTCGCAGTCACGCTTGCGTACTTTCCGGCAACTGTCACTGTTGCGTAACTATCCGTTTTTTCATTCCAAAGACATCGGCTGGAAAACTGTAGTCCAGGCCGAGTGCCAATTCCTTCGCAAACTAAAACAACGCACACAATTTTATACCTCGGAATTGTTAACTTACTTTTTACAGCGTCTTTAATTTCATTACATATCTCCTGAGTCTTTCGCGGACAGTCAGATTCAAACGAGTCCGCATATTGCCTCAACAAATTTTCAAGGACTTCTTTCGCTTGACTGAAACAGAATTTTTCTCCGTCTTTCGGTTCGATGCTGTATGTGTTTAGCATCTTTATTGGCATTTTCACTGATGGCCGGCGGCTGCCAGCCGAACTTGGAACCTTCAGCATACCGGAGCTCTGGCTAGATTTTACAGCAGCGTTGTGAACTAACATCGGTCCGTGTCTGGACCGTCGACGTGTATCCAAGTCCATGGGTAACCAAAAAACTCTTCTTCAATGATTCAAAGCTTATCACTAGTGCGCTTGATGGTCGGCCGAGGCGTAATTGCAGCCTATCACTCAAATGGTCTTTGAAAACTGCTGAGCTTTTGTGGGCAAGTCCCGACAATTCTGTGGCTGTGTTGTGGATTACGCGTACGCTAACAATGATACCTTGATATCTGCTAGCATGTGAAAATGAGGGTAAAACGAAGGTCGCACTCGTCAAGTGTTGAATGGAGATTAGGAAGGCACTAGTGTTGAATAAACAAGACCATGACAACGGAAGCCGGCATAATTACATTCATCTCGATCGACGCGTAACCACGTTTTATGACACTCATTACAATCGAGCTTAACGATGAACATACAAGAGTATTGTGTTGTAAAGTACTTAGTATTCACGAATGAAATTATGCAGTATTATATTACGCCAGAGCGACATTCTGTGTATTCTGATCGCACGCCATATTTCTATCCACGCCAACTGGTTTTCATTACCAGTATTGATGTTATCGACTAGAGTAATCCGGTAAAATGCTCTCAAATTGATATTTGATTACAGCATTGTAAAATTTATAACATTTCTTGAAACCCATACATTTATTGAATTGATTTCAACCAAATACGTGAGTTTGAACAATGAAAGTAGTTGTCTTGTGACATGATTCCCTTGGCTGCAGTGAGTCCAAGTTGAAAAGATACGATCTTTTCATAGGAAATCCAATTTCTGTTTAATATTCCCAATATCGCGGATGAGCGAATGTCGAGAACTCAGTGTTGTTAACGACCCATATCCTTGTAAAACGAACATCGAAAATGATTTTCAGTAGTTCATTTTCTATATTGGAAATTGAATTAACGTGCTGACATTTTTTCCAGGTTTCTGTGAATAAAACGACTGGAACCATGTTTTTAAACGTTGTTTTCATTCTCTGGAACTTGGTGATCTCATTCTCTCACTGTCTTACATTGACGATGTAGTTCCTTGCACCTTCAGTTTGTCGCTTGGATACCAGTTCCTAACTCATCATTGAAGGCTTTGTTTTCGTTGTCCGAAACCTATCTAGTCTATCAGATACTATGGTCTGTATACTCAATCCAGTTCACACCACCACCACCACCACCACCACCGCCACCACCGGGAACGCTCTAAGACCTATCAAATTTGCAGGATGATTATCGTCTATATACAGCTCAAACCAAGGCCTCTCACAATTGTTCTAACCATCACCAACAGGAGCTCTCTTGAAACCTAGCAAATCTATATGATACAATTGGTTATTGGACAATTCTAGGTTTATAATTCGTGTGGGCATTATGAAAAAAAAATGCAGATGAATCCTTTACTTCCAAAACTGATTTAGGAAGGTCTCTTAAATTAGCATGGCAACTATCAAAAGGTTTTTGTCACTATGCTCAGATGTAAATTATCAAGCAGAACAATTTTTGAAGATTGGGGCAGGCTGATGTTGGTTTTGGATTATCAGTGTTAGATAAAATATCTCTGTCAATTTAGGAACAAGGATATGGTCACTTTTAAAGTTCCTAGTAGAGTGTTGAAACGGTCAAGTGTGCTGTAGTTTGTGTGTGTCCTGGTAGATTTTAACTTTTTTGCATCAGATGGCTTTGCCTAAGAGTGATCATGCTGTTGACTTAACTAGTTAGAAACGCTTATAAGCACACATACCACAGTGGACGAGAAAAGGTTTTGTTTGAGGTAAGACAAATATATTGGATTCAGTGGCGGTGTCGCGTGAAATTTCTTCCCGGTGAAATTTCTTCCCATTCTGACCCTTTTGCGCACGCGCGGTATTGAGGGGAAGTTATTTCACTTCTAAGGCATGAAATTTCTTCCCACGTGAAATTTCTTCCCAAACGAAGACGGCAAAGCACAGCTGTAAAATAAGCCTAAAAATAGAAATTCAGATAACGACTCAACTGTCTCACAGTAGCGTAC
>NMRA01000458.1:0-73157 GCA_002633005.1 Phoronis australis | reverse complement strand
AAAAAAAAAAAAAAAAAAAAAAAAAAAAAAAAAAACAGGGAGAACGTGTCAAACAGAAAAAACTGCAATTAACACAGTTTCGAACTCGCGACTTATTACACGTTTTATATTTTGTGCAATCGGTTCGTAACAAATTTGTTGTATTTAAAACAGTCTTCAAATGCCCAAAAGACCAAATCCGTTTTTCGTGTTGGCAATAATGACGGAGTTGCTTTGGAAATCGTCTTAAGTTAAGGTTTGACAAAGAGAGAATCATGAGTTTCTGAGTGATTCATTAAGGCTTCGATTAAAATTCACATCTTACCAGCAGCTTCTGTTTTTCCATCGTCACTCAGGTTCCGTTTGTTTTTAAAAATGAAGTAAATTTTCTTCATTGTATAGTGGAGCAGACGACGGAAACGGAGTCGAAGTGCGCAGCGCCACTGCCGGTCGCCTGTGATATCGCGGGAGAGCCTATACTTAGCCATAGTTCCGTTACGATTGCTTCGTGTACCGAGTTTGACACTTGAAATTGGATTTGAGCCCCCCCCCAACACTAAAACTGCACACATTTAAATCTTGTTTCATCCGTATAATTTTAAATACCGGGGTTAATTAATAAACTCAACATTTCCCTACGCTCTTGCTATTTTATTTTTTGGGGCAGCCAAGGGGTGGGGGGAGGCCCGGGCCCCCTGTCTCCCCTAAATCCGCCTATGGGATTATTGCCGCAAGTTCTACTGTCCGTGTGACACTTTTCTGATGCTGCACCACGTACTCGTGAGATGACAGTCGTTTGGACTCTTGATGAAACCTTGTTTAGTTACACGAATTATTTTTCCGGTCCATTCTATGTTAAACATGTTAGATGTGAAGTAAAGCGACATGTGCGTTTATTTAGTTGTTTTCAGTACCATCAGATCAGTCCATACTGACATCTAGCGAATTCCTTAAAGACTAGTTATTCAATTGCTCCATACAGACTTATTAGGCGTCTTAGGAAACCTAAGGAAATTATGACTGAAAATGCAACGAATTCTACATCTTCGGAAAAGAGCTAAAAGTGCGACTGTGGATTAGAATCAGGCTTGTATCTACGCTTACTTGCGTCGGAACAGAGTATTTTTGGAAATTCAATTCTTCTATTGCATCGCACTTTGATGAAGTGTATGAAAGATACGTTAGAACTGACAATTCGTAAGGTTTGTGTCGGCAGTACTAGTGACCGGCATGTGTATAGGTGAATCTATGATAGTGAATGGACGTCCACTAACCTATAGTGTTTGACGATGTTAAGGACTATGGCAACCGACATAGGCTTGGGTCCTGGGACAGTCGAGAAAAGAAAGACTACGAATACCGATAAGAGAGAAAATTCAAGAGAACATTTGACAACTCAGTATCAGTGCATGGTTTACCCTCTGAGGGCCCTGGCCAGGACATTGTTGTTAGGGTCTCCGTTTTTGCTGCATACATGTAGGTCGTCTAAACGCACTTGAAAACGTGCACTTTATCATTCATACATGTATTTTGAAAAATCGAGAAAATTCGCAAAGCGAAGTTTTTGCGGAGCATATTAATTCACTGGATTTTCAAATTCAATAAGACAGTTTTGCAAATGCAGAAATGCAAAATTATATTTTTCAGAGGCCCTTCTCTAGCAAAGGATAACAAAGACATGTTCGTGCTTTTCGTTCTCTAAATTGTGTATCTCTTGAGAAAATTGATGGCCTGGCAGATAACATCAACTGCTGAGCATTTCCTGACTTTTGAAAATATAGATCTTTTCATATTTAGGGGTCCAGCTCTTGAAGAGGGCCATTAATGACGTTCGGGTGGCCACTCTTTTCGTGTTTTGATTGGCAAATTCTTGAGGGGCCGATCACGAAGAGAGAGAGCCCAACTTTGGAATCGATTATTTCTATTTCCCTGTTTTTCGTGAAATCGTACAACTGGCTTTCAGGCTGAGGAAAGTCACTTCTCAAGGTCACCCGACAATGGAAGCTTATTGATGTGTAGCCTTTCATCTTAGGTGTCGCATTTCAGGCGGGACCCCCTTTTGGTGGGGCGGTTCGGGAGTCCCTCTATACATGTAAATCCAACACCGCCAAGTATTCACAATGGGAAGTTGAAATTCCAAATTCATCAAAAACAAAACAACCGTGCACAGCACAGCATTATCAAAACATTCTACCCAAACAACCAAAAATGTGAAAAATACAATAGTACTGACCACAATCAAAGAGTTGGAATTTTGAAGAACATGATGATCACTATTTGTGAATAACACAGAAAGGCTACTTCCTATGGTTAGTTATAAATAATGTCATATTTTTCCAATAGTATCACAAGAATAGTATTTCTTTTGAAGGTCGTTACTATGAATTGTTTGTAATGAATTCACAAATGTCGAAAAGACTGGGGGCCTACTATTTGTGATGACCGCGTACATGTTGAACGGGGGGTACTCAATATACTCGCAATAAGAAAGAAATATTTCTGATCAGCGTTTTTTGGAGTTCAAGTTAAACTCGTGAACCCTGATAGGTACCTCGGAAATGAGCAAAAATACACTTTACTTTGGGACTCGTTCTCGATACACTTTGATGCATCTGACATTTCAAGAAGGGGTTCGCTTGGTTCCAATCCTGGGCATAGATTAAAGGAACCTGCTTCTGTTCGCTAATGCTACTTTCCTCGCAGGCATTACCAAGTCATTTCCACGTTTATATAACGCCATCACCTCGGTTGAGCCTTTGGTTGTAAATACATTGTAGGATTTAGACGTCGATTTCCAACGTTAGATAAACGTTGAGTCCGATGAAATATCGATGTTTAAATAATGTCAATTCCATCAAATTTCCACTCAGTCTGATTCCGTCGTCTATGTGACACTGGTGCGACATAACAAAAGTTGAAAAAACGCCCATGCAACCAACAATCAGCCTCAATTTGCGACGTCTGTGCCACTTTTGGTTCGACAAAATATCAACGTCGAAGCACAGTCAATACAGCCAACAATTATCCACGATTTACGACGTCTATTCGACGCCGGGTCCGACAAAATATCGACGTAGAAACAAGTACGCCAATACAATCAATAATCAACTTCACCAAGTCTAATTTCTAAAATCTGGAGTGCTTGCAGTCTGAATGCACTATTTCTCGGTTCATAACGAATGATAGCTATGGGTGTAAAAACTGCCGATTTGGTGAAATTCTTCGTTTCTTAAGTGAGTAACCGGCTGCACTTGCGTTTAGTCGCACATGATTGATAAATTCACATGCACTTAGAATTTGTGCAATTTCTTAGTCCTTGGCCACTGTTAGAGGAGGCAGTGTGGCGTAATGTGAAAAGTGCCGTTTCCTTTACTAAAGATCGTGGGTTCGAGTCCCACTGGGACAAACTGTTGGACCCTTGAGTAAGGTCTCTAGCTCCTCAGCTCGGTTTTAACTATACATCAATAAATCATGGCTCCAGATTATCACTGTAATGGGCCCACATGATCGGCCTGGAAAGGTCTGGTGCAACGACCGCCTGAAATTACTGTTTATGGTGTATTGTTAATGTTTTCATTTTTTTGTAAATCCTGTAGAACAGAGAGGTAGAGCTGCTTGCATCTCCTTTTCTCAAGCCTTAGTCCAGATGAGTGTCATCTGATGTTTTGGGTTATCGGTATCCCCAAATCTTTTGAGTACATACCCGGTACATGTATATAAGGCGTCTCGAGGTATCCCTAAAAGACCAATGTGAAACCAGTTTTGTCTGTTCATATGCAGTCTTGGGCCACTGAGTTCTAGCAGAGCCGGCAAATAGATGTTATTAGACGTTGTTAGAAAATGGCTAATTGGATTACATACCTTATGGTCTCTACCCTGACGGGCTAAGCTTAACAGAGGCGGGCTCTAGTTTCATGTTATGACTTTATTTATGGACATTGTACTGGACATGTGTAAGTGCAATTGTACCCTGTTTCTTTTCAAGTTATTGATTACGAGTTACAGTAGTTATCTAACGGTCGACTAAACACTATTGTAAGCTGGTGTATAGCCATAAACAAAATTGAAATCCTGCTTTGCGTGTTATTCTTATAGAACTTGAAAATAAAACATTAACAGGTCAAACTCATAAATTATGTTTGAAAATAGTTAAACAAGTTTGACTCACAAAACTTTTGTTCGTGCTTAAAAGTATTACTAAATGACAAAATAATAGTTTGTGACGACCAAGATAAATTTATCTTCGTTGGTGATCACGTGGTGCAATAAACGCTCGTTTTGTTTTTAACAGACAGTTAGAGAATTGCTCATCTTATTGCGTCAGTGTGAGGAAGAAGTTAAAAACGTACACCTTGATATACAACTCCATATTTATGCAATTAAAAAGCTCAAGAGACTGGACGTTTCACAGTTCTAGTGGCTGAATCAAGTGGTAGCTGCTCTTCGCATACCGCTGTTCATATTGTTCTTATTGCAAGTTACCGTTGTTCACATCTATCTAGAACGAGTGGAAAACGTGAATTTTGGTGACTTCTCGAGACTTGTGAATAAGCTGTTGACCGTGTCCAGATCTTCATATTTGTAGTCCAACTGAAAGTTTTGCAGAACCTAAAAGAGAAAGAAAGTCGAAATTCAAGTGCATTTAATTACTCAACTCCATTTAAAAATACCCATACTTACTGTAAGTGCATTCTGGAGTAACACTTTTCGACATGAGATTAAAAGTGTGTCATTTCTTCTAAACCTGATATTCGCTCCACCTACTGAACTTGAGTGGACCTCATAATTACAGTCCCAAACACTAGGCAATGACATGAATAACTATCAAATTCTTCGCTGTTCTGGGTTGCGATCCGTAAACCAAGTTTCTTTTAAGAAAGAGTAGTCACGCAAGTTTCCGCTAGATATCGCTACGAATTATAACGAGAATACGTGATCACAAGAGTTTTTCCGCGACTGAATTAGGTCTATGGTGCACGGCCCGGAGGTCCAGTAACGTATTTATCTACTCCTCAAACATTGCAAAACAGATGGTAGCACCTTAATAATCAGCAAGTACAACTCTTGTTCGGCAAACCTCCTGCCAAGGCATGAGCGCAGACCGTAGCCGAAAGGTAACATGATAAAGGAAGCCGTGTTGCTATCAATTTTCATGGCTTGCTGGTTGTTGCGTAGCCATCGCTCTGGAATGAATTCATGGGGATCCGGGAAATAATCGTCAAGCCGACACATGGCGGCGCAGTTGGCCATTAGTAGCACCTTAAAAACAATGAAAGGTCTTCTTCACGACGTATGCACGGATGAAAATTGTTCAATGCCAGCTTATCACGACTTGCCTATTCCAATTCATTAATGTATCAAAAACAGATTTTTCGTATTATTTTGAAAAAGTGAGAAACTGGTTTTAATTGGACACATGCTAAAAAGACATTGCGAAATTGTGGCAAAGGCAATTTAAACAATCTTGTATCATATATACGTTCACCCAATCACGAATGTGCCATAACACAGACATCTACATAGAGGGACTGAGGAAGGGAGGGAGGGAGGAAGGGAGAGAGAGAGGGAGAGAANAGAGATCGATGGTGTGGTATCAAGCGGTGCCCCCAGCCGCTATGCAAAACATTGGAGGAAGAAGTTGAGCATTTTCTTGAAATAAAGAGAAAAGTTAAACACATAAGCTTCGTCTGCAATCGTGTTGTTATGTAACAAAAAAAGCAAAAACGAACCCCCGGCGGTATCCTGTATCCGCTCATTATAACTTCATGGTCCAATTTCCTCACAGATCCAAAGCTAACAGGAAACGTCAACCTGAAATGCACGTTGAGATGCGAAGTGCACAACAGAGGTAGATTTGAATAAACAAGCTTTTCACGCCCAATCTCTCTCACCCCACGACACGTCATCTGTCTAAAGACAAACTGGTAGTTTGCAAGCCGGGAGATCTGGCTACAGAAATACTGGGGAAGGGTGGTCGACTTTAATCTGAAAAGAATTGCCTTTATCTAAGTCGAAAAAGCTTGCACTTTGCCGGTTCCACCGGGCCAACCGTATGAGTTTACCGGCTATAGTTACTCACTTGGTTTGTAAACAGGAAGTCGTTGGTATGTATGTTGCTCAATAGATGCCACTGTAGTAAGTATGTTTCTGACAAAACAGTCTATAAAAGGACCACGTCGTTTGTGTGTCTCAGTAAAATGTGGTGGCAAATGTGACATTTTGGCGACGAAGACGTTTAGTAAGGAGCTCACGTAAGGTCGGAACTCAAGCATAAACGGGTGATGCATGGAAGTTTGAACCTTCATCATTTTTGCTGAAATTCCGTTCTCGATTTGTCAGAAGTCTGAGAATTTGAAGTGCGTAGTGATACATACTTGTTTTTCCAACGTGAGTGCTGATCTGTGCCATGCCAGGCAATATATTTAGGAAATCGCCAGTGTTCGACGATACGATCGAGCTGTGGTGCGATTATAAAGAGCGACTAGATCAGTATTCTTAGCCAATGTCAACGGTTCGCCGCCCATGACCATTGCAGCTCTATTGCATTAAAACTTATTGCGACATCATATAAGTCGAGCCCAGGGTGGACGGAAGCTGATATTAATGGAACTAGACACCAGGCCAGTTGCGTGTGTCATCTCTCGCAGTAATTACAACAGGTTTTTCACAAAAATGTTGGGAGTGTGTGACTTGTATACTGGTGAGAAAGTGCGTCCGCTGGCGGTTGCGAAGGTGTGTGTGAGTTACAAGGATCAGACAGTTGAATTAAACTATGTAATTGAAAGTGATGATCCGCCATTGTTTGGTCGAGAGTCACTTCGTGCACTTCGCGTTAACTGGACTGGTATCGAGTCACTTCGCGCAAATTTATCAGCCACACCGGTATCTGCAATATCGAAAGAGAAGTCCCGGTGCGCAAAACACAGCGATGTGTTCCGAGACGAACTTGGCACGTTGAAAAACATTGAAGCACTTGTTAACCTCAGCGAAAACGAAATTTCGCAAAGCACGTCCTGTGGCGTGCGCGCTGAATCAGCATGTTGAGGCTGAACTAGACCGGTTGGTAAAACAGATATCCTGAGCAAAGTGGACCACAGTGATAGGGTGACATCCATAGTCCCGATTGTCGAAAACAACGAGAGCATCCCTATCTGTGGAGACTTTAAGGTTACGCTCAATCTGGTCTTAGAAAATGAGAAATACCCCCTGCCTCGAATTGACGAAAGTTTTGCCAAACTCGCAGGTGGGGGACATTTCACGAAAATTGACCTAGAAACGCATATCTTCAATGGAGTTCCGCGAAGAAGATTGGAAGTATCTCACGATTAACACCCACAGTTGTTTTTTCCGGTATAACCGTCTTGCGGCTTGGAGTCACATCTGTGCCAGCCATCTGGCAACGTGCTATGGAGCAGAGTGTTAATGCAGGAGCATTAGTCTTTTGTTTAGGATCTTTATGTCTACTAGAGGCGTTGTATGTACACCTTAGGTCGTTTCCAGAGTGCATTGTAATTGCTGTCTACCCCCGTTCCTAGGTAATTGTTTATTGGCTAAATAGATGCTACCATTGTATAACCAATCACAGTGCAGTTTTGATGGTTTTTAGCTGCAGCAGTCCTTTACAGCGCTCATTTCGAATATTGTTTTCAACATGTTGTGATGCACTGTAGAGAGATTATTAGCTGGGCCACGCGGAAAACTCCAGTAAGTACATGCAATTCTGTTAAGGCTTTACGTTTAGTCTATTCATGTAGGTCTGTTGGACATTGTATGACTAGTGTTTAATTGTTGAACCGTAACGGCTGCTTTGTGATGGTTTTGTCTTATGCGGGTTCGAGTCCCGTGTGCTAGCCGTATTGACTATTGGATCGTTTTGAGAACATTGTTTGGTTCCGTTGTTTGACAAACTGTATTTATGGTTTGCAGATAACCGTCTCTTCAAGAATAAATCGTTTTAAACGAAGCTGACGCGTTATTCTATCGCCCACACTAATACAGAGGTTACAAAGATTGACAACACCCAAGTGTTACTGGACAACGTCATCATCACGGGCAGAAGTGATGAGGAACATATTACTCAGCTTGAACAAGTTTTGAAGCGTTTACGCGAGTACGGACTACGCGTAAACCTATAGAAATGTGCGATCTTCAAAAAGAAAATCAAATAATGGGGCCATGAGGTCGACTGAGACGGCGTGGATAAGACACGCGAGAAAATTGAAGTCATAATGAAAGCCCAACTCCGGAGAATACTAAAAATTAAGTTAGTTTATAGGGCTTGTAGTCTACTGTCGAAAGTTTTTGCCCATCGTCACTGTTAGCATCTCTGAATAAACTCTCCAAAAGAGCACACCGTGGAGCTGCATAGCCGACCTCGATTGCGCTTTTCACGTTAAGCATTTGACAACATCGGAGCGAGTTTTTGTGCACTATAGTCTCCAGTTGCCGCTGTGTTTGACATGGTATAAGGTTGTGTTCTCTCGCGTGTCATGAAAGATAGATCGGAACTTCCGATTGTGTTTGCGTCGGAAAAAAATATCCGCAAACGGATATAGAAAGTCTGTCTCATTTGGGCTGTGAAGAAATGTCACTGTTATTTGTTCGGTAGATAATATGACCAGGATACCGCTACTGTCAATATCAAAAAGGGCACGTCTGCAGCGATGTGCATTCTTTTTGTTTAGTTGCGACTACACTTTTGACTACAAGAAACCTAAGCTGCACGGAAAGGCCGACAGCTTATCGAGACCACCACTACGACAGAAAACTGGCGACGAAACCGGGTATGTTCTCGATTACGCCCATGTATACATGATGAAGCAACTTCAAACGATAGCGATACGATTCACCGTTAAATCAACAGCACCGTCAAATCAACTTCAGTGGGAAGTTCTACGCGGATTCGTACGTAGCCTCAGAGAATGATCTTGTAGAGACTGGTTGTGTAGTCATATATTGTTAGCCTTGATTAAGACAGGATTTATTGGTACTCAGTTCGTTGTTGCATAATATTTTAGTTAATATGGAGGGGTGTTAATATGGAGGGGTGTTATGTATGTTGTCCGATAAATGTCACTGTAGTTATTATGTTCCTGACAGTACAGTCCGTGAAAAAATCACATCGCTTGGGAGTCTCAGTAAAATATAATGACAAATATAACGGTCGAAATAGAAAATCAATCACGTGACTACTATTATCTTTCCCCAAAGGCTTATGCGAATCATTGCATCTTTTATGTGCAAATGCCGTGTGGACGTGTTCGTAATGAGGAATTCGAAATTCGCTAGGTGTCGCAAGTGAAGCAAGGGGCCTTACCAAGCCAGCACTCAGGCAAATCACATGGGTTCCTTTACACACGAACGCTCTCATGCTGATAATTTACTTTCTGCTCTTAATCTATTCAAATGTTAAAAAGAAGGACTTTCTTTCCAAAGCACCCCTCGTGAGTATCGGAGTCGCTCATTAAAGAACTATGACAACGTTTTATAACACATTACCTGAATGATTCCTTCACACAAGCTTTAAGATAGGGCATCTTGTCCAGTGCTTGCTGAGTCACCGCAGCGTGATCTGGTACTATGGTGTCAATCTCTTCCACCAGCTTCTGTAGCTTCTCCGGATTTTTGGCAAGATTGTACAAAACGCACGCCGATGTTTTTGCAGTCTGAAGAAAAAGACAAAACAATGTATTCCGTGTATGCGTGTATTTCGGCCAAGAATTCGCCTAGCCAATACTCAGCTCTTTAAACAGAGCTGAAGTTCCACCGGAGAGCTTTTCACCACTTGATGAAAAAGATACAGACCAAAAGAATGGGAGGGGAATTTTTGTTTAGTATATCAGTACTAACAAAATCAAATTACCCTTGACACGTTCAAAAACTGCAAACGGTCTTACAGGTTACATGTCGCCTCTTTTTACCTTCCTCTAACCACAACCGACCAAATCGTCTGCCATCTTGTGAGCTCAGTTTTTGACCTAATGATGTCACGTAGTGACCCTAACGCCAGCCAATGAGCTCAGGGCATGCAGTGTAGTCCATTAGTTCAGCGGTAGTTAAAAATTGACATTGGCGGGGTGACAAACGAAAAGTAAAAAGTCGATTCTTCGAAGAGCTTGATTTCCGTGCAGTAAATATTGGCCGTATTATTTCTTAAGGTAGGTGAATACACAAAACATTAATTTTCACTGTTTTTTACATTTTTATGTCATCCTTATCTTTAATTCTTGATGCATAGTATTATGAAGAAAAATAAAATCATTCTGAAAATCCAAAGTTGTTTTTTTTCATCATATTTGACCAAGTTTCAGTAAGTTACATGGCTCGATTGCTCAGCAGCTCAGTGACTGACAAGTGGGACGGAGTTTATACAAGGACACCTAGCTAGCTCTAATCTAATCCTGTCGACAAGCATTGCGTAACCGGGCAATCGAGAGTGCTGTACCAGCTGATATCGATGTTGAAGCGAGACCAAGAATAAAATAATTCTATTTTTGACCATGTGAAAGTTGGTGGTGAAATGGTGAACTCCTGTTCCGAGCGTGAGCCTGTTTGTCCATCTTCAAAAAATTAAGTTGTGTACGCCAAGTCCTACCGAAGCCGTCGCTGCAATCAGCTTGAGGAGTCAGTGCAGAAATTGTGCGTGTGCAAGAGATATCGGAAAGGTGAGGTGTCTTGCGAGAGGACGCTGAGCGTCGACGTGGGTGGTGTTGCACGAATCAATGAGAGTGCACGCACGCGTTGTGAAGATACGCCGCGCACACAAGACATGAACAACTACATGCCGTCAGAGTAGAGTTTTTGGAGATAAACCGTGCATCTGTGCTAGGAACGCGCCGTGGAGAAAATGGGCTAACAAACTCGGTGGATTTTTGAACTTGCCGCCTGCCGTAACACAAGGAAATAGAGAAATGACCCAGTGTTCAACATAACAAAATTGTTGTAGTGCATAGATTCAAATGTATCCCTGAATTAAAACTCGTGATATTATTACACGATTTTAGTGGAAAGCAAGATAAGAAACTTTGGTAACTTGAGAATCTCACCCAGCGACGCTATATGCGCAGAAAGTGCTATTTTCTTATCCCAAAGTCCATTCGGCCAAAATGTTGGCGGTACAGCCACGTGAAAATGTTGTACCATTACGATGAAAGTAGTTCGTTATCCTCGTCGCCAATATTGTTATGTAGACAGAAACGCGGACATTTGATATAAACATACATTGGTTGATGAAGGGACGGTAACTGCATACACTATTGGAATACTAACAAATAGGTCTATGTAATATAGTCTTTTACCGCACTGAGTGGAGAGTTCAGATGAGTCGCACAAAAATCAACACATGGTTTTTTAAAACCATCATTAAAATGATGTGTGGTCGGCACACCAGTGCAGCAGACAATAGATCAACGCTAAGCTCCGCCCACGTGACAGCCATATTTGTTTTGGTCGCCTGTCGTGCTTCACAAGTTCGCAAAAATGATTAAAATTACGCTGTAAACAAACAGGTATGTCACATTTTCTAAACATGAAGTAAATATCAGCTTTATTTCTAGTACATCAACAAAAATTGAAACATAATGACCGCGCATTCTGAACGAATTTTGACCTCAAGTGGCAATCGATGCTCGCTTAACTTCAAAGCCGTTTTTCTCGGCTCGTGATTTCAGGGTAGTGACAAGATTCTCGGGCTTGTTTTTCCGCAACGTTTACGAAATTTGCAAATTTGAAATCCTCTAGGACTGAAGTAAAATCGCGTGCCAGGGTTTTTTGATGCATGGACCAGATTTTTAGTTATTAGACGGAAAGTGACCAAGTGACAGAAAGTGGCGTGCTTGCCCCAACTCACACGCAAAAAATGCCACAAAATCAAGATGATAATGATTTTGTACATATATTTGGTATGGATAAGTAGAATATTGCGTAAGGAAACAGTTGATGATAATTCCTGTGCATTTTGAAAAAAATCGAGGTAAAATTGGATTTTTTGAAAATTAAAAAATACGCTGTTTTAAAAAAACGACCTACAATATTTTCCTCGATTTTTGTCACTTTCAGAGTCATCTCGAACTTGTTAGAACCCCCTTTATATTTATATTGGATAGGAACCTGGAGATTTGACCAGTGTATACACCCCCCTTAAGTTAAATGTGTTCACACGATTGCAATTTCGACGCGTGCAGATTAATGTTTGACGTGCAATTCGTGTGCGATGTGAATGACACTTGATTTTACACTTTCAATGCACGGACTTCCAAACCTTTTACTATTTAAGTGTTGGTTAGTTACCGACTAGAATTCGCTACTATGGTTGAAAATGAGGTGTTGTTACCTGACTAAAAATGGCACTGTATATTCAGAACACGCGTGCTTTCACGTATGCGCGATTAAAATCGATGATAAAACGAGAAGTAATGTGTCCTAAACACCGATGCACAACAATGCATAATAATCATTTTTTCAGCGACACCAACAGGCGCAAGTAATGAATGAACTGAAACCCGAACTCAATGTGTTTTGTACATAGGCGTATATGCCTAAGCTTTATTCATAGATGCTTGCAACTATCTCTTTTGCATGGACATCTCTTCATTGGAAGATTTCGTGTTGTGTATTCTTTCTTAGTATTTTTCACTTGGTGGTTTGAGTGAAATTGAATACACGCCAAAGTGTACCCTTAAGGCGTGGTTAACTCAAGTTTCAATCGAACAATGTTTTAGATATACATGTATCTTGTCGTTGGTTTTATTCAAGTGTTTCACATACTAGCGCACGCGCCTTTTTCGCAAGAATAGGATCATGGACGCAAATGCGCACACATTTGGCAGTAATACTCTAAGCAGTGAGTTATGTGGGAGGACTCAGTCACGTAGCAGCCATAAATGTACAGAATATCATAAATTAACCTGTCCCGGATAATCAAGGCATAGTCACATTCGTTACTAGCAAAAATCAGCTAAGAACGATGTTTAAACAAGAGAAGTCAACACACAATTAGAGATCAGCGTAAAAATAGTTCTTTTAATTTGTTGAAGCCAGTTCATGAGACACCTGACCTTGAGCAATTACGATCATGGTGGATTACATGAACATCAGTGGCTTTGGCATTTCGTGAATGGGCTTCAGGCATTACAAAAACAGTATAAGCAGATGAGTGGCGGAGCCAAGCAAAGGAACATAATTAGACACGGTGTTCACGTATCACCGTAAGATTTGACGTATGTGTTGTTGTGGGTCACAAAGCAACCCTCTTAGGTCTCTCAAATGTGAACATAAATCAGGATGCTCTATTTGTGTAACAATGCTCATTGACTGACACGCAAACTGTAAATTAAACGATTGCTGAAAATAACCTATTGCTCATTTGTTCATTTCACGAAGTCGTGATCTGCAGTACATAAATCAACAATTTAAGCGTTGTCCCTTTGCATCTTACTGATACGGCCTCCAGCGAATTTGAAGACTGACTGCGGGTAAGTACTGGTATTATAAAAAATAAAATATGAAAGTTTGATATATGTCACCAGTGTTCTTGGTATCGCCTCGACGGCATTTTAACTTGGGCACATTCACTTCGTGAACTGGGTCCATATTAATAGCAGTGCATTCTAGGTTTTGGTGCGAGTAATACATACATCATAGGCTGATGCGGGAATCAGCGCTTGCATCTTCGGTCGTATTGCTAAACTACGACGCCTGGGTCTAAGCTTTGTATTAAAAAGAAACTCGCAATTATCTTTTGTGTCTTCTATTCTACTTTTGTGCGAACTCAAAAGAAGTGTCTATTATTCTGTTCTCGAGTATATGATGACTTACGCAAATGAATTTCTAGTCAAGTTTGCACTTGACAACCCTTAGATTCAAGGTACAAACTCGATTAAAAACTCGTGATTTCGAGTGAATAAAACTCGAAATTTCGAGTTCAGACTCTAACTTCTAGTCATCAAGTGCAGAATTAGACAGTTATTCATGAAAGTCATTATGTTGGCGAGAATAGAACAGTGGACAAAGGTAGAATAAAAAATGACAAAAATAATTTTGAGTTCGACTTGGAGTAGGAAGAATAGATCCCGGACCCTGATGTCTTTTCTGCCGTGGTTCGATCACGTGATTCAGTAGATGTAGTGTCTATCAATATTCTGTGTTCTTTGAGGAAGTCATGAAATTAGTAACATGCGAGAACCAACTTACCGATTCGACACCAGCAAAAAACAAACCAAGTGTTGTGGCCAGAATTTGTTCAAGAGTGAGATCCTGGCGTTTCATTAGAGACATAATGAAGTTCGGCTCTGAATCAGTGATAGTGTTGTCACGTATTTTCTTCTGAATTTTCTCATGGCATTCATCCGTGTACCGACGTCCCAGACTGAAACCAATGGCAATAAACAAGAGCGCTTAGTGAAATAGCTTTATCTGATGTCGTGGACACATTCATGATGTTGAGAACGACTGGCAGTAGTAAAAACTGGGGGAAATGTATGCGCGCACCCGGGAGGAGGGGGGGGGGGGTGGGCGCAAAGGAGCCCCCCCTTATTTGGCAAAGTAGGCAAAAAGATCCGCCTCAGAGAAACAAAAGTCCGAAAAAGTAGAAAACTAGGCAAAAGTCAACTAAAAAGTCAGGAATTCGGCGAATACACAATTCATAGCTCTGAACGTAGCCCGTTTTTTTAGTAAAAGGTCCACATTCTCAAACATTCGAGCCCCCTTATTTTTATGAATGTATTTCGTTGGAAGTCTCTGTTTGAATTTGTGTACAGGTTATACAGACGTGTAGAAATCACCTGTCAAAATGTGCAAATATTCTTATGGCGTTCCGTTATCACAGCCAGAATTCAGATCATTTCATATGTCAGTTTTACAAACTTACAGTAGGCATCGATATTTGTAATTGTTTTCATTTTGGTCTCTTCCTGTTTCGTTCGTAGTAGATGCTCCACTTGCGCAGGGTGCTCTCAAATTAGGTTCACGCGACAAAAATCGCTTACTCCTCAGTTTAAATTTCAATGGGACAAAACGTAGTTCTAGATCATCTACATCACACGTCAATTTACACAACTCCATCTCCATGCCTAATACTTGGGGGACTGCGTTCAGCGACTAGTTACATCTGTAGCAGTAGCTGAAAATTATCAGGCACAGCTCCAAAATTGACTAAAATCAATGCCGCTCGTTGTTAAAAAAATCACCAAAAACTGTTGCACAGCTGAACACGGATTTCGTGATGCGCTACAAGTGCAGCCAGTGGTCACACTAGCCTTCCTCTCGAGTGTTTTTCGTCTTCGAAACCTAATGTAGGGTGACGTTCCGTTTGCCAAGTTTCTCGCTTGAAAACCAAAATCTCACCAAACCTTGCAAAGTCATGCGTGTGAAAGGCGAGTTTTTCTCGAGTATGCTCGGGAGCTTTCCCGCAGCAAAACGCGACCACTGACGTGATTGGTTGGTGACGTTGAAATGTTGAAGTATGGGATTGAATTCGTAAATTGTGGGATGGAATTCATTTCATCCATTTCACAAGCAAATATTATTCTCCTCAAGTGCATGCTATTGTATTGAGGTATACAGAACGTACAAGTATCTTCGCTCTATTACTCTCGTGCTCCAATCCGAAAATCGTGTGGGTACTTGTTACGTTTAACCCCCTCGCCTATAGAACTGCATCCTTTGCACACGGGTCATGTGTAGCAACGTAAAGAAGAAGACAAGCTGTTTCCACTTAGAACTGACAGATACGGCGGCCATTTGGTAAAAATGTCAATACTAAAGGACTCTATACTGTCAGAATAAATATTGATTAAGTAATTAGAACAGATAGATCCATTTTAAGTTGTCAAACATTTGTGCATATGTAGTTTTAAATCATTGGGTCAAACTTGTTGATTTGTACTTTAACGTCAAAATCTATTTTAAGATGTTGTTTACTACTTTGGTTCTGGGGTCAAAACACTCTAGAGATTCTAGAAATTTCTGAGAGCAAATCGTAACAGCCATATATGCTTAGATAAGATCATTTGGTTTTCTTAACCAATCGCTAAATAAGTACTTTATTATTATTTGGGCTGAAATTAGCAGTATATTCAGATGAGCTATTAGTTGAAGCTAAAGGACTTGCTACAGTGTACAGAGAAAATTGTACAACAGAGCCATCTCGTGGAAGATTCCAAAGAGGATCTGGGCAAGGACATTGCTTAACGAACAGGAAGTTAACTAAGAGCTTGTCACTTGCATCGTGGGTAGTAAGATACTGCCTATAGGGACTGTGACCAGCGAGAGGAATCGTTGGTGAAAGATACTGCCGGCAAGTGCTGCGTCACGAGAGACTGTGACCAGCAAGAGGAATCGTGGCAGAAGATACTGCCTGCAAATGTTGCTTCACCAGAGATTGTGACCAGCAAGTACACTGTCACAATACAGATTCACCAACAGGACTATCATCCAACAAATGGTGAGTCCTATACCTTGGATAGCAGATAAGACATTTGATCATTTTAGTTGACTGATTGATCTTTACAAAGGGCACAAGCGTAGTTACTCTTCTTTGTAGTTGATTATTTAAATAACAACAGGTTTGACTTGTCTAATTAGTGGTTTGCATATCATAAATTAATTATTGGATTTAATCACGCCTTCTCCATTTACGCACAATCTCAAAGCAAAGTACCTTTTAAACAAACCCACAGTCAATTTCTGGCACATACTTACCTCTTTACATATGTCCAATGTTTTGCAAATTCCTTGTACAAAGGCGTCTTCATGTACTTGTACCAAGGGAAGGATATCATAGTTACTGATAGGATGTCGAAGATGCTTTCCAGTGCTTCCAGAAAGCGTTCTACTTCCGGATCTAACACATCATCAAAACAATCCAGCCTTTTGTCGTAGGATATTGCTGCGATAGCTAGGATTGAACAATTCGATGTTTTAGGTATATTCATTAAAATCTTTACAAAACGGTATGATTTGAATTGGCAATGCAATATGTGAATGCTTATATTTTGCAGCAAATGATAACGACACAGAAGTCTTTGGATCGATTAGTCTTCAAAATTGGAAGGCTTTACCATTTTTTTGGTTTTCTCAAGAGTTTTTTTTTACTCGTAAACACTCTAAATGGTCTTCATGGTAACTAGAATGAAATTTAGTCTTGTTAAAAAAGTTTAAACCTACTTTATTGGGCTAAGTTGCCTGGTTTTGCTTTTGTCTTTATCGTACTGCTAGACTTACGGAATGAAAAAGTTTGAGTTTGTATCAGCAGTGACTTTAAAACAGATTCACCTATTTACATTAAAGTTCTGAGAATAAGGGTTAAAGCACTTCAACTTACCTAAGTTCAACTTTAAATAAATGACCATCATGTCCAAATATTTTTCTTGCCATACATTTTAAAGATATTTAATACGTCCTGGGAGAGTTCGTAACAATTTTACACTATTCTGCTATTCGCCGAATGGATCCGAGTTCTTTGATTGTTGTTGCGGCTACATTCAGCTCCGATTTGATGTACTTTAGAATTAAGTAGTCAGATTGAATTTACGAAATAAACATTTCTTAAGGCTTTGAAACAGTTATGTGTACAAACAACTAGGATCTTCATTAAAAGCTCAGGCAATCTACCTTCAGTTGTGTATCGAAAAAGTTCTTTGTTGAAGTCAGCAATTTCACATTTTTCGTCAAGTTTTCTGCGCATGCGTGCGATGAAATCGTCTGCTATTTGATCCTGCAGGTCCAGGTAGTAACTGACGGAGGCGGGCCTCAACATCTGTGCTTGAACTTTGCTTCTCGTGTCATACCACGTCTCTCCGTCACTTGGAAAATATTTAAATTGTGTTCAAAATATCTCACATTTGAGAGAAATTTAGAATACATGTACGAAACAGTCGTTCTGACAATGTCTAATATCTATGACGCGAGCCGTATGTATAAAGAGATAAAAAATCTGATACACTATGTTCTGGGAGTCGCAGTAACATATTTCACGAAATCTGCTTCAAAAGAAAATCTGATATAAGACAAGATTCAACCATGATGCAATTAAATCAGTTTTTGGCCATAGTAAGGTTAAAAAACGGACGATCGCCGCACAAATAAAAATAAATAAAATTATCCTGACTGATGATGTCTAATGAATAGACGAAGCGTTGATTGAACACGAACTGTTTTGGGCGGAAATCGTCCGTTTTTTAACCATGATGCAGTTTAGTATAATTTAGCACGCAAAAAACAAAGAGATTTTACCCTCCGTACTGCGTTTTGGTGTTCTCGCGCTTGTTATAAATCACCAAGATGTTAGCGACGTCGCCTCGACTTGGATACTTTCCCTCATGACGGTACATGTTGACGACGTCCTTGGGATCAAAGAGGTGGACCATATCCAGTGTTCCCGACTTGTCACGGACGATCTTCCCATATCTGTGATACTTGTCAACTTGGGCCTTTTGCAACTGATTTATATCATATGGACCACCAGCTAAAATGACAGCAATTAAAGGACATCCACTGGATGTTTACCCTCCATGTTTATTATCGGGACTTCAACTAACAATTTTATCTATTACATTTTTAAAACATAGTCTATAAGCTACTTGTTTTAAAGGAGAATGCCACCCAAAAACAACCTATTTTGTATCAATTTAGATCAAGTAGTTCTCGATAACGGCAAGTTCGGTTGCGTTACCTGACACCTGACGGCAGACGGAGGTGTTGAAATTATCCAATGACGTCATTGGTTTCACACGCAGTCTGTTCAGCAGTTCACAACACGGGTTACTGGTGTCAGCTTATCGCTTGAATTCATCGTTTAACACCAATAAATCATCAAACTTCGATGTAAAACCCTTGAAAATACACCGAGTTCTTATAAAAACGTGTTGTTTTATTTCGCTGTTACGGATTTACTGGTATTTGGACACACCGTAGCCTACAAAGTTCGGCAGGCCAATTTACCAAGGTCCGTAGCAGGAGTTTGGGGTCTGTTTGGAGATAAATTCGAAGTATTCTTCCGTGGAATACGGACAGGAGAACCTAGATCTGTGTTGTTTATACGTGTGATTTTTTGAGTTATAAACACACAAAACCTTGTTATCCAGGCCAGTGGCTCGGAACCCGATCACTACGCCAGGCGTCGCGGCCGGACTGACTCGTTATCCCGGCCAGTGGCTCAGAACCGCGACCTCCGGGACTGGCAAGAAAATGAACCAGCTTGAGTTGGACACTAAACCTCCAGTCACGAAAAGACTATAATACTGAGCCAAAGAAATAATATGCACGTAATTATTTATGTGAATTAGCTGAAAATCTAATTACTTGTTGGTGGCCGCGAAGTCGGCTTCCCCTTCCAGAGACCGTCAGGGCAAAGGTACAGTACCAATGATTTGAATAATGTATTTGTATTTCTAAATAAAGATTCCCCTAACATGTGACTGCAGCATATAAAATCGAGTAATTGTTTCGCAACTGCTTTCTGTCAGCAAACACTGAATTAGCATGCGCTCACACGGCCTCGATGCCCGGTAAATTACCTTTGTTGCCGGCATCAAAACACGGTATAACGCAGTGGGCATTGCTGGCTTCTCAAAACATTTGCACTCACGAGAACTCCAAGGCATCACAAATTGTATCTAATGAGAGAGACTTTGGTTCAGTTTCATATAAGCATTGGTTAGGATGAGAATAATTCATCTTGAAACAGAACGCAGAATAATAAACGTCTACATGGCAACTCGCCAGGTGCCAATCCCGGCTTAGTCAAGAGCTCATCCGACGAAGACTTCACGGGTCGGATTAGGTTTCACAGGCTGTCAGGTCGAACTGACCTACTAGAGAGGCGCCGTGAACATGCACAGGCAACGGAACGTATGGATAGTTCTTTGTTAAGGCGGAATTCGTTAGAGAAATCACTGTCGACGAAATGCCGGCCGCAGACACGGAGATGTTTCACGGTCAGCGTACCTTTCATTCTACACTACCGCGAGCCACTTCCTAAGCATTTCGGGCTCTAGGGGAAGTCGAAAAAACGACATACCTGCTTTCTTCACAGCTTCATAGTTCGGACAAGCGGGAACGATGCACCGCAATATAGCGGCATTCACTCTGCAGACGAACCACTGACGTCGCTGCGTCGTTTCGCACCTTCCTCACAGGTTAACGCGACACCTCTCGGCAAGGTGAGGTCGACCGTATAAGAGGCAATGTGGATATAGACCGATTAAGACGGTAAATCGGGTGGCATTCTCCTTTAAGGCATCCTTACATTGTGTCACAGCAATGCCTCTTGTGCCATTTGCCATATATTTGTTGCATATAAAAACATATTGTCATCAACGTAATGAAGGATAGGGCATTAAAGTTCATTATGCCTGTGTTCTGCCTATTTTACGATTTCTACTTCATTTTACAACTCTATACGTTCAAACATCAAAACCCCAAAATATGTTCAGCTTTTGAACTTATGGAAAGTAAACAATCAGTGATTTGATGCCGTGTCGTTTGTAAAGCCGGATAACACCACGCAAATGTGTGAGCAACTGAGTTTCGTCAGACTGCGTATGCATCACGCGATCTGGCATCACAAACGGATCAGAGTGAACGAACATGTGCTTGCCGGCGCAAACACCAACAAAACATCTGACACGTTTGCAGTCTTTGATGGATGTGAAGGAAATGGGATTAAATTAGAAAAGGTCATCAAAATATTCTTTGTAAAAATTAATGTCATTGATAATCCTTACATTCATACTCCAAAGGTAAGTTAAACCAAGGAGTGTATAGAAGTTTGCACCGGTGAGTTTGCTCAACGATTATCACTACTACTAGCGCCACTAAGTAGCGTATAAGCAACAGTCAAGTACGAAGCGCTGGAACATTGGGGAAAGGCGCCTTTTGTAGCGCAATAAATTGCACAAATTCATCCACGAAAACACCGGAACTGCCATTTATTACGTTTCCTGGGGATCCAGAAAGGTACAAATATTGGTCTTGTCATCCAGATCTTTTTAGTTCAGTTTTGTATGTATGAAGTTGTGTGCGTAGTTGATCGCTGCTCAGTACCTCTTAAAATTGTTTGACATGTCATTTTGCAACTTTGACCAGTTATGAGTGGTGATATACACAATTCTAATACGTTTTAGAAGTTGTGAGCCATTATGCAGATTTGCAACTGACTTGCAACTATTATTGATGGTAGTGGGAGAGTGGGGAATTTACCCTGTACTAGAATGCCACTAATTAGGAACCGGTAATTTGCCTTATTAAAAACTCAAGCATGAACCAAAACCACGGATTTTGAAGGGAGCAAAAGTCGTACTGTCTATTACTCTTTAATATTGACTAAAACAGACATTTTCATACTCATTTGATTATAAGTGAATGCAAATATACGTATTTTACCAATTTTGAATTAGACAGTAATTTTATTGCACGCCGAAGGTCATTAAAGTATGAATTTATCAGTGTTTACATGTTTAGTTCTCCCACAGCTAGGCTAGTTTGGTCATTCGACGCTAGTTGTTCGACCGATAACCATTGCGGCGAACGGCAAGATAGCTGAGTGGGACCTCCTAGTGTATTACACTCCTTGGTTAAACTCCATATAGAAATATGGTATTAATCACGGAATCTTATGCCTGAAAGAGAAACTATTTATATTAACATTACAGGTGACTTTCTACACGTTCTACAAATAGGCGTTCTAACAGTGACACCACTCTCAGATAAATATCTGGGAAAGCGTGCAGTCTATTTTCTTTTTGCAATCTAACTCTGCAGGATGAGGCAACTGACTGACTGGTGATTATGTCTGATGGTATTGAAGGTGAATATGATGATGGCGATGATGGTGGTGGTGGTGACTGATGATGATGATGTCTTACGGGGATTATAAAAAGGAGGCGCAAGATGAGATGTTGTAATATTAAATGGAATCAGGGACATGATCTTATTTAACGAAATGTTATTTGACAAAAAGCGATGTGCACTTAACCAATAAAGCAACAGCCATCAGGGAATATCGAATGATAAGACGTACCAAAGTGTCGGATGACAAAATCAACTCGGATATCAGAGAGATTATTCGAAGTCCACACAAAACTACGACCCGGCACGACGCCATCTTGTGTGTGCGATTTTAACCAAGCACAATAATACGGGCCTCCACAACTCAAATCTTGTGTGTAACTTCATTTGTATCGGACACAAATATGACCTTTCCATCAACAAACAAATCAAGATACAAGCGACGCTTAAGTACAGCATAGAAAAATATTCTCCAATTAATGATATATAATGAGACACGCAAAATAAGTGGCATTATCCGCTCTTCTATTTTGGTTGCGGTACTGAAGTGCAATTTACCCAAAAGACGACCCTGACGTGTACAGGAAAGGAAATCTCAGTGCTGTGGGCTACATGTACGTGCATAACTGTTCTGGCTTTCATGGACATTACCATTACTTTAAATATCGATTTTTGCACAACGTTAATTATTTGGGAGTTAAAAAAAGAAAAGTACCTTGTTTTATATACTGCCAGCTTGTTCCAATTAGTGGTAGCACACGTGGACCGGGGATTTCCGTGAATGGCTTGATTGTCTGCTCATTTCCGTAACGAGCTGAATCATTATATAAGCGGACGTTTTTCACACAGTTAGCTGTAGTTTCAACTGCTCGCCATGTTTTGGGTAACGAAGTGATGTTCGATGTTATCCTCCGCGTCGCCATTTTGATTAAACCGTGCGTGGTTTCAAAGATAACTATTATTATAAATGGAAGTTTGGCTTTCAGATCAAAGAAAGAGTTCATCACATCTGCTACAAAGGTCCTGATAACACCACACATTCCTTATCACACCTAAACAAACAAACATCACAGGTGACATCACTCGCTGTTGGAAATGCCTCACAGCTTTCACTCCCCATGGTTTGTGATAATTGTTACCTAAAGATCCGACATTTAGCCGATAGGCTTATCGGCTAAACGTTTGGCAGAAGGTTTGTTGTTTTTGCTTAAACGATCATATTGTTGCTCTTATTAAACGCGCACTTGTACTTAATGAACGTAGTTTGATATAAACGTGCTCCTAACAAAGTTTACGTGGTCAATTGATTAGAATCTGCAACGGTATCCAAATTCATTCTATAATTTATCACTGTAGTTCAGATGGTGTCAATTCCGTATCAACCACAGTCTTATTAGTACAAACTCTTACTTCAAGAAAATAGATGTTAGTAGGAAGAGGAAGTGATAATCGGGAAGGGGCAACTAGCTAAACCGCCGTTTTTGGTCTCCTTCCGATTTCAGGAGTTAAGTCTCATTTAAAAGAAAACAGATGATTTCATCAAAGAGAGTAAAGCTTTTTCTATAGAAGGATATCAAAAAACTCACTTTCCAACTTTAAACAGTGGTGTAATTGTAATTTGAAAATATCGACTTCGGCCCACGCAATAGCGATTTCCCACACGCAGTCACGGGTATTTAAGCTTTCCGTCGATGTATAGATGGCGCAGTAGTCAAGTCCTCCCTCATTAGCATATCAAATTTGCATGCTGTAAATGGGAGTTTTCGAGATTCTCGTCAGTTGTTACATCGAAATGGCGTCCTAATAAACGTGAGTTTGTGACAAAAGAATCTCACTATGACGGATTTTATCCAGCAATTAAACTTTTGTGGGACACGTTTGTCTCGGCTCCGTTTAGTGAAGTAATATTTGAGGAGTTGTCCGGCCTCTTCCATGAACTAAAGCGGAATATTGCGGATCGAATCGCCAGGAAACGTGTGGCGAAGAGCGAGGCCGACGTAGTGTTTCGCTCACTGAGTGAGGTCATGCTCTGCGTGAGAGAAAGTTCACAGAAAATTTATTCGGCCATATGGTGCTACCACAATTGGACTTGAGGAGTAAACATGACGGTAAATGTTTACAATGTGACGACATTGACTTACACATATGAATTTGGTATCTATCGATTTTTTGCAAAGTTATCTTTCCAAGAATACACAGAAATTTTTCCTAACCCGTTCCCGTAGTATTTTATCGTGAAATTTCTTCTCGCACTATTTTCCGGTACTCGGTATTAATACCGCCATGTTGAATGGAAGGAGTTCCCTGGCGGTCAAAAACTGAACTAATCTTCCGCGACTTCTGCAGATCGTCATTTTTCAGAAGTTCAAACTGACCGATACCCGCCTATCCCCTGCCCCAGTTACGGTCCCAAGGGTTCGAATTCGATCCTATAGCGACCATGGTACGCACAGTCTGCTAGCAAGAATCCGCGAAAAAAGCGAAGGTTGTTTTTGAGGTCCAAATTGGCGAAAAGGATATCACTTCAGTCAATTTCGTGGAAAATGGTCAAATGGTCACGATTATAAAAAAATTTGAAAAGGTGAAATGCTGCTACTTGTCCTCCATATTATGTCAGGAAAACTTTAGTGGGAATCCCGGCGCGGGCAAACACCATTCGGAATCGATGATGCTGTTTCATTCATCAACAACAGGTGACAATGTAATCTTGAGTTGAGCTAACATGGCGGTGACAACCGGGAAATAGTGCGAACCAAAATTCGAGGATAAAATACGGAGGAAACGCGGTAGGGAAAACATTCATACATTTTTGGAAAGATAACGTTGCGAGGAATCGAACGATACCAAAATCATGTGTGTTGGTCAATGTCGTCATATTGTAAACAATTACCAACATGACACTGCCTTGCAACGTACGCAGTGCAGTGTTCAATGCTGCTTTTTGTATATGCACCGCGAGTGCTCTGGCTTCGTCACCTTGTTCTCAGCTGCTAGTGCTACTGCTAGTACAGCAGCCACTACTAGCACTGAAAGCACCATTGTCAGAAGTAGATAGAATCTTTTTCCCGGCCCCAATGTAATCAGTCGTACCTGTGGACTCCCAACCTCAGCCTGATTGGGGTTTACACGTACTGGCAGTTGGTTGTATTTGAGAGATGTTCCGTACATAAAACAAGAACAGGGGGATGCATCATAGCCATCATACAATCATAAAAGAGAAAAATCTGGCTGCAGCGACCATTTCTGCAGATGAAAAAATGAAGTAAGGTTTATTTTGATTTCCTGGGAATAAAGTGATGGGATTGGGAGTTATAAAATTATTCATGTCCCTTGTTTTGTATCAATGGTCACATGACTGCGTCTAATTCTCATCAATTCACGTTATTGTCAAAACTGAATTGTTGCAAACTTTCCTCAGTTCACTCTAATGACCCTCATTGCAAAGCAGGTGACTTTCTCAGTGATTGAAAGCAAAACAATGTCCATGAGTAGTTTCCCAATAGAACAATATGCGAATCACAGGTTTCTTTTGATATCGGGACAAGCTGAACATAGACAAATTTTAAAGATGCCATGTCTCATTAAAACCATGAAGATTTGAATTTTAGCAACCGCCACCTAATGACTTCCTGGAGAAATGTGTACAGAAAAAGAAACAATTGGTAAATAACTTAAAACAGTAAAACTAGTAAAACTAAAATGACGAGCGTCAGTACTAAACTATATTTAAATATCCCCACATTTCGAGTAATGCGCTCTTTGTCAAGGAAGTGCTGCAGACTGCTGAGTACATGTAGATGGATCTAAAATAAAATTGCACAGAAGACCACATAATGACATACAATAAACAATTTGCTGTTTTAAAGACAACACTGCAACTGAAAACTTAAAAACAAATGTGAACATACAAAAACCCCAGTAATTTCAATATAATGCAGTTGTTATTTGATAGTGAAATATTCAAATATTAAAAACTGTTCCTTGTTTCATTTGGGCAACAATGAAATTTGCAAAAAAACGAGACTTTTGCGATATTGTAATTGTAACTAGTTCTCGGATGGTTTCCGGTACATTGATATGGGAAGACCCAGGGTAGTTTTTAAATTAGTACTTCATTTGCATATTCACAATTCAATGAGACGATGTATCTTTAAAGTAGTTCGACTTGTTTATACCAAAACACAACTTGACATGCAACTCTTCTTTGAATTGCATATTTAAGTACTAAGTACTAAAATAGACAAAGGATATGTACACAACACCCATTTAAGTGCATGACTTGACTTTGAGTGAAGCTTGCTTGCACATGAATATGCCTTCAGGATGAAAGGACCTTAAAGAAAGTTTTTATTGCAAAAGTACACTGTTCTCAATGAATGAACTTTCAGTTTTACTTGCACAGTACTAGTTCAGTGTTGTTCTTGTGATTTCCTAACTTCTGTTTTTCTATCCAGGCTTGGCATCCTTCTTCCAGTGCAGCAGAAGTGCAGAGATTGAGGTTATTTACTGTACCTACACCATTCCTTCTTGCCATTTCTGAGCAAGCTGGATAGTTCCATATGACAAGAGTTTGTTGGTAACCATAGACACAAAATCGTAAAGGTGGGCATATGACAGCTTTAACATGAGACTAAATCATGCCGCAATTCAACCTTTCCCTGCCTCCTTATGTTAGATTATGTGAGACTAGGTGGTAAAAGAGTGAACATATACATTCACTAGAATATCAAGCCTGTCACAGTAGTGCTTGATTTAGGAATGAGATGTAAAGTTTTGCGGTTTCCAGGTACATGTAGTGCTAGAACTGTTATGTTCACTAGTCCTGTTTGTGGGTCCAAATCGTGTTGCCGATACATCATCACTAAAAATCCTAATTGTATGCCTTTAGATACCCCTTCACAATTTAAATTTTGCCATTTTTCCCTTTGCATAATTATACAATCCAAGGTAAAAGATGATATAGAGTTGGTGACAATGGGTGTGACAATTACAAAGTCAAGCCCGACAAAGTCATCCTACATTTTCGATGTACATGTGATTGGCGACTTTGTAAGAACAATTCTTGTCGTAAATATACCAATGCACGTATTGGTGGTTTCCTCAGAGGAGAGGCAGGTAGAAGCTTTGAAGGCAGAAGTATGCGAACAAAAGTCGACGTGGGTTTGTGTGATAGACTTTATCGTCAGATAGTAGTTAATAAAACATGAATTAAATTGATGTGTATCATATCATTTGCTCAAATTGTCCAAATAATTTTCTGTGATCTATTTCTAAATTTGTGTAGCAATTGTCCTTGTAGTGTTGTACAGCACAATAGAATACACATGTACTTTAAGAGTTATCGTTGTTGCATTTTCCAGATCTATGAACATCACAACTTAGCTAAAGTTAAACAACAAAATGAGTCAACATAATGCAAAATACACCAATATTTGCACACAGAGAAGTGCTTTTCGAACCAAAATGGCACTAGTGAAATACTTGTAGCAGCCTTATCATATTCAGAGCACTGTTAGGTATGTTACTACTGTGACTATGTCATGTGAATCAGTACATTTTTGTGTCCCCCAGTCCTTTTTTTGCTTTTCCTGAGTGGAATCTCATGGGTTGCAACAGTACCTCTGACCCCAGTTTCTTTGTCACTACGGCATGTGGAAAATTTACTGATGTCAGCTTTCTACTTGATTTACTTGTATTGGCTAAAAAAAGTTTCTACAGCACTACCCTTCAACTGCAGTGGAGAGATGTAGTACCCTGGATGACTGGTGTGGAAATCCTGGCCCAAGGCTTTGAATGAGAATCACACAACTTTGTAGAAGATTGTTGGTCTGAAAAGAAACAATGAAAACACTCTAATATTTGTTGTTGCATTATGCAACTACCAGCAGCGTCCTCAAATTGGACTTAACACAGGCTGAAGTGTGTATAACTTCCCGATGCTTCACATACGTTGCAGTAATTGCAGCTATCACCTGGAATTCAAAAAAGACTTGTACGTAATTTACGGTAAAACAGTAGCTTGTACATTAGCAATTTTCACTTGTAGAATGGTTTTTGTTTTCTGAGGTCTGTATATCTGAATTTGTGAGTAATTCCTTATCTCTGTGATTGCTAGGCCAAATTACTGAGAAACAATGTGCATATGAAGTTGGTTGAAAATTGTCTTATGTTATTAAGAACACGTTTTGTAGCGAAAATGATCCGCCATATCCAGTAAGTATATCGTGACATGACGTTATTTGAGCCTTCGAAGTATATCATTAGTGCAAAGGTCACCTATTTTTGCAGAATTTTTTGTTTTCACATTTACGAATTGTCAGTGAATACAGCTGCACTTGTTGATATTCAAAAAGCATTGTTGTTTAGTTCCTGTAATACATTAGCACAGTTAGGAGCATGCAATTACATGTACATCTTTAAGAGGTTTAAGAAAAGTTTGCAATCAGGATATTTGTCAGAAGAAATGGGCACTAGTGTGCCTCCATGAACCCTTTTCAATAAGCCACCCATTACTTATAATGTTAAGTTTTGAAGTATACCCTGACTGGAATAAAGTGATTCGTTTCAAAACCTGACTCAAAGGGGTGCTTGAATTCAATACCAGAGAGGCTTACCGTGAATACCCAAAAGAATGCCCACTGAATTTCTTATTCAAAGCAAAGGTATCTAAACAGTAATCAAATTTTGAAAAATAAACCTGTCAATACAAAATTTAGAGAAAACCACATCCTATCAATTCAGGCCCAAACTCGACTAAAACCTTTCCCAATTCGATGCCCAAATTGGTGAAAATCGCCCTTTTAATCGGCCCGTCACCCACCCACACCATGGAATCTCATTCAGATACTGAATGGCCCTTGATGGCCCTTGTTCTAAACACAAAATTTTGTAAGAAGCCTTTGGTTCTCAGACCATATTACAGTGGCGGATCTGGGATACCATAATGGGGGCCCTAACATGTTGTCTCGGAGGATTGGATTGGTCGAGGCGCCCCGAAAGATGCGGGAGTTGACGATGTGACTGGTGTTCCCAAAATCTATCGGAGGACTAAAAAAACGCCACCACTCACGCCACCGCCCTTCGGGCCACCTGAACCTCCTCCCCCCGTCGGCTGCCATTCCTAGTTCGTGAACTCCATATTTCTTCCGCTTCATGCTGTTTAATTTTGCTTGGACCAGCCAAGGGGGCCCCTAAATCCGCCTATGTATTATACTATAATAACAAAATAGATACCAGTATAGACCTATTTCAATAAGCCACACATTATCTAATATGATTATGTGTATTGTATTTCCATTTCTGTTTTGGGTTACAAAATGAGTACTTGTTTTAAAGTGATCCGGGATGACTTGAAAAAGATATTTCAGAGTCAAGCTCTAGTGGATAAACCGGTGACCTGCTGCTGAGAGCACGCGCTGATTAAGATATCACAGCTAACACTCGCAATCAGGAGCTGAAAGCACTCCCATGACCGCAGCTCTAAATTCCAGCTACGCAAGCCCTATTTCGATTGGCGGACTTTGAATTGTTTTCATCCCCTGACAGTGGGTTGCAGAGAAGTTTAGAACGAGGTCAACATCGAACTTGCTGAGGCTAATCGTGTTGACAAAAGTTTGAAGTGTCAGAACCATAGACTGAGCGCGCGGGATGTCTACGATTCTTGTTCTTCTTCAGTTGACGAGAACATTGTTATCGGCATAAAGAACGACCGTGGGAAATTTATTTTGAGGTGGACACCTGTATCCAAGAATAGATATTAATATGGACAGCACACAAACGCAATAGTTTGAAAGTGTATAATTTTGTCTATAGATATTATAGTACCATGCATTTTTCATTAATTTATTACTCACGGTTTCGCTCCTGGTCTTCAAAGAAAGCAATCTTTAATGCTTCCTTTCTCTCCATGTACTCCTAGATATCCTTCCCGTCGCACTCATCTGTGACTTCAGTCAGCTTCTCAACGGAAAATTTAACGTCTTTAATAAACAGAAGCTCAACACTGAGTTTTCTCAAGCTCATTTGTCAGTTGTACTCTGTAATATCTCACCCCCCGTGTTTCGTTTCTTTGACTTTGTTTGAGGTTGCGGTATCGTGAAACAACGGCGTCGGGTGAGAGAAGTTGCACCGGATAATTGGAATTGGCTGCAGTTCTTTCCTTTAGAGTGGGCGGACAAGTCGCCTTGCCTGCCTAAACTTTTCTGAGCATTGAAGACATCGACCTTCTGCGGTAATCAACCTTTTATCTGCTATAGAAATGTTACGCCTAATTTTCTACCATTTTATCACACTTTGTGGCTCTCAAGCATATCCCGGGCCTGTTGTAAGTCTAACGTTAGATATTTCGGTAAAAATCGCGCATATCTACAATTAGCAATGCCATAATCGTATTTCTTAATTCCGCCACAGCATACTTGGAAGTTAGTTTTGCTAGGTGTTCTCCCAAATTAATCCACAATAGTTGTTCATCATTAAATGCCTCAAATTCCTCGCCAAGGACAGTTCCGTCAACACAAAACGCTTCCTTGCCATTCTTCAAAATTCCTGTATATGCGGTTGCTTCAAAGGACCTGCAGTGGCCGTGGCTGGAATGTCGGCAGCTTCACGACTAAGGCTACAGCTAACTCCTGTTGATATCCTTCATACCTCAAAATTCTTGTTTACAAGTGCTTATAATTTCCTTCAATAGTTTTCATAATAAGAGACTAGAAATCCGAGTTATCACACACGCCCACTGGCTTGCTGCTGCCTTCCATTTTCACTGCATGACAGCGTTTTTCCGTTCAGTGACTTAAAGGAGCGTGCCACCCAAAAACAACCTAATTTGTGTCAATTTAGAACGAGTAGTTCTACTCCATAACGGCACGTACGGTTGCGTTACCAGACACCTGACGGCAGGCTGAGGTGTTGAAACTATCCAATGACGTAATTGGTTTCACACGCGGTCTGTTCAGCAGTTCACAACACAGGTTTCTGGTGTCAGCTTATCGCTTGAATTCATCGTTTTACACCAATAAATCATCAAACTTCGATGTAAAACCCTTAAAAATACACCAAGTTCTTATAAAAACGTGTTGTTTTATTTCGCTGTTACGGATTTATTGGTATTTGGACACACCGTAGCCTACAGAGTTCGGCAGGCCAATAAGGTCCGTAGCAGAAGTTTGGGGTCTGTTCGAAGTATTTTTGCGTGAGATACAGAGAGGGGAACCTAGTTTGTGTTGTTTAGACTTGTGATTTTTTGAGTTCTAAACACGCAAAACGCTCGTTATCCTGGCCAGTGGCTCGGAGCCCGAACAGGCCCGTCGCGGCCGACCGGATTGACTCGTTATCCCGGCCAATGTGGCTCGGAAACTGATCAGACATCACGAACATAAACCAGCCAAAGTTGGAAACTAAACTTCCAGCCAGGAAAATACTATACTAGTGAGACAAAGTAATGTGCACGTGATTATGGTGGTGAATTAGCCACGAAACTGCAAATCTACTTTAGCCCCACTTTTTCAGTGTTGTGCCCTCTCTACACCTCCGACATGACTCTGCCAACTACTCACGAGGGGAAGTTGAGATTCCAAATTCATCAAAAACGCATAACATTCGTGCACAGCACAGACGCTACCTTGTAAGAAATGACGATGCGTCACTGTACTTAGTTGAAGGCTGACTTGGGAAAATTCGACCTAACATCAGACCACCATATCGCAATGAAGTACACTAAACGATATCAGTGATATTCATGAATGTCGAGCAGCTCTAAAAGCTTTGTTGAATTAAAAACTTGACTAGTGAAATTTAGAAAATTACAAACCGTAAATCGAAAAAGAAGTTCAAGTCATTGCTCATAAATTTGGACAGATTGTCTGCACTTCCTTGATGCTTGTAGTTCCCAGTAGTATTGTACAATGAATTTTGGTTCTTCCAAACCGATCGTTTGCTTGCCATTCCCGTGCATACTGCACAGGCTGGGCACGTCATGACTCAGTGACGCACCCACATTAAAAATAAGGTGTAGTCATGCATTAGCCCGCGTAGAATCCGCGGCCAGTGATTGACGAGAAATGAATTTGAACTGCAGGTGTTGAAGTGTGTACATTTTTGGGACACACGTTCATTTTCCCCAGCCGCCCGGCAGAAGCTGGACCAGTGGCCGTGTTTCAACAAGGAATTTTGATGAGCTCTATAGGCCAAGGACTTCGGGGACCATAGGGCCTACCTTTCAAAAATCTTCAGGGCCATGACCATATCCCGAAACTGGGGATCAAAAAACGACATTTGGAGCCAGAACACGGGTATATGTTCGAGCTAAGCCGCACGTCCCAAATGAATCATAGCGGAGCTGACCAGCGACTAGCATTAGTTCATCGAATTGCACGTGCATGGATCAGACTTCCCGCGTACGCCCGCCACGACACCGGCCACCCGGTGTACGCCGTGGCTAATTAGGGCTAACACTAATTCATGCCTCTAAATCTGGATTTAAGCAAAACGACAAAGTCCACGCATACACACAGCCAAGCGTATCCAAAGCAATTGAATGTATTTTCATGTGAAACCGTACTCAATGTTCTTTGAACATTGACTTGGGTGAGTTCTTAGTTTTCTTGGAATGAGATCTACCCGATCAGGTAAAACTGCGTTTCAAGTCACACACTATAGGCACCTGACGGTTCAAATTGGAAGCTCGCGTCGTATGATGTCATATGACGTAGGCGATGCGAGCCTCATTTGCATATGTTAGTGACATCTGTTGGTTCAAAAAAAGAGGATCATGCCCCAGTACATGCCTGGGAAGAGGCATCTTTTGGAAGGGTAAAACATGTCATGTTCAAAGCATCCCAGTGTTATTAATATGCAGTCTTTGGGGACCAAAGTGGTGTCATTTTATTACTAAAGAGTTAAGCTTTCAAACACAATGCTTGGATTCCAAATAACTTGAACATTTACTTTTGAAATCACGCTTGAAATCACGTTAAAATGAGCTAAAACAGTTGTCCCTTTCTGGTTATCTCTTCCTGATGTTAATGAATCGTGGATGATAAACCAGTGCGATTTCTATCTGCAGTTGAGTATGCCTACCGCCTTCTTTAGAGATCCAGCCTGTAGATTGGATGTCGTAAGTTTAATTCTTTGTTTAGCGAAATTTCATTTATATAGGCTGACTGCAAAAGGCTAAGGAAAAATTTTTAGTCATTTTAACGGGAGGTATGTGATTACCACAGCCTGGAAAAAATATTTACGGTTATATATTGGCTCCTGAGAGATTCCAGGCAAGGTGGTCTTCTTTTTTGCCTCGCAATTAGTTTTATGGGGTTCGATAATGTTTCTAATCTGTTTGATGTACTTGACTAGATTTCATATTGCTGTACGACTATGTGTTGGTTGGTTGGATTCATAAATGTTTTACCTCAAAAAAAGAGTTAAGGGACCGAGTGATAGCCAGTATCAGGCACATGGCTGAAACATGATTCATTTTCTTCCAAAGTCCTATTTCTCAGTCCCAATTTACGTCACAGGTTAAACTATATAAGTGCTCAGAGTTTATTAACGCTGAGCAAACAGACATGATTGATATAATCGAAAACTTTCGCAGCTACTGATAATGGCCAAAAACGTCGTCTTATATGACAACTAGTGTTAATGTATTTGACACGGTGTACATGTACATTGGCGGTGGAGCAGGGGGGACTGAAACCCTTCACAATGTTTACAAGCAACTCCATACATCCCACATCTGTGTTTTAACCACATCGTTAATTTACCGTCAACAACTTTTAACTGTCTTACCAGAGATTATTATTTTTTACATATTGTATTTTATTTCAATCTCTAGTCTTTGTGTTATAAATGACCTTATTTCGCCGATCTTGACCTCCTTTCATCTCTGGTAACGAGCTTGAGATGTGAGGGACATATGTCGATCATACACGGCACTTCATTAGTTATTTATATTTATGTGAACATATGGACCCAACATGTCTTGTACACCCTTTTTCAATTCTGACCGATCCACTAGTTCCTTGATGCAGGGCTACATGACCCTTATTCCGAACTTCATATTGGTCTGTGTTATCACTGGCGATGAGTTTGATCAGCTCCCGGCTCTTTCAGAATTTCTTTTGTTTGCGCGTGCTCACTTGTTTCTTTTCAATTTCCGTGTGTCAACTACGCTTTTATTGCCCGTATTACCAGAGATTGTTATTTTTCACCCCTATTTTTGTATTTGTACTCTGTTATAGTAAATGAGTCCTTATTTCGCCAACCTCGGTCTCCTTTTCATCTTTAGTACCGAGCTCTGACCCTGAAATATATCGATAATGAATAATCTTTAGACTTGAATTTTCGCCCCCTCCCAATAAAAAACGCTCCGGCGCCAATGACGTAAGTTGCCACGTCATCAATAAGCTGGGTCCGCTGCAAATGGTTTTCATTTGTCACTCTAGAACAATTCTTGTTTAAGTAGGCAAAACGTCATAACGTCATCCACTGTAACTGCCATGTCGGTAGCTCGACTCTTTACTCTCTCGTCTATTTAAACGCTAACGGTAGTGCAATTTTGTACTGTGAAATGAAAAAAATTCCTCTTGTCAAAAATACAAGTTACACTTAAAAATGTCATTTACAGTAAAGCTTAACTTCTGAGTCTGTATACATGCATATGCGCTAATTAAGACACATTTCACGAAAAAGGCAGATACCACTTTTTGTCCCTTTGAATTTATTGTTGTAGATATAAGTTAAGGGTATGATATATAAAACTGACGTCTTCCAAAACTTGGCCAATTATAGTGCTTGCTAGGTGGAGATCTGAAATGGAGTTCACAAAATGGCATTTCCCGATTTAAGCCTATTAAGAGGTATCAACAACACCTTATCGATGCAACTCTCCGAAACAAAACAATTATGATCTGTAACGTGCAAGCGCGCCCCAGTACTATTCAAGTAGAACTTTCAAGCTATTTTTTCTTATCTCTGTGATTGGTTGGTCAAATTAGTTACAAACACAACATATTGCGATGAAATGGAACGTGTTTTGTGTCGAAAATGATCCCCGTAAATCACTCCACCGTGTCCATTAAGTATCGTGCCGTGGTGTTGGGGGATAACATTGCATTACTCAGGCTATGATCCCCCAAGGTACGTCATTAGTGCATTTATTTAGAGAATTTGTTGTTTTCACATTTTGTAAACGTACATAAAGCTTTGAAACAATGATTACCGTAGACCTCAATTGTAAAAGCAGTCTTTTCTTAACATTCACTAACCCTGGATGAGTTTAAAGAGTTCCCGCCATGCATTTTCTTAATTTTAGGGGTTTCAGTTAGTTAATATGAAATAAACACCATAAAATCTTATTAAATAGGCACTTTTTATGCCAAATAGTCGCGAAATTTTTGAGTTTGAAGAAAATTTATTTATTTCCAAGTTTCTCGCCAAATGATGTAATGGGTGGAAGACGTTTGGTTACTTGACAAGCAATAGCAATGGCGGAACACAGCTGATCAGAAGACGAGGAAGATTTTGAGCGAGAATTGGGCAATTATCATGGAGGCAGAGGAGAGTATATACGGGCATCACACTTGAAGAATCAGACAATGAATCGATTTCACATTTGGTGAATTTTCGTCGGTTTTGAGGCCGTATGAACTCGACCCACTTGCACGGTAATGCTGCAGACATATGTGAGCCACAACCAGCTGAACCAAGGGGTGGTCAAAATTCAAAAAATAGACACTTAATAATTACTGACAAAGGCCACTCGTATTCACAATTGCCATGATGGAAGAAGCACAATGCATAAGCCTACGTGTCGTAACACTCGATTTGGGCGGGGTCAAGGGCCTGGCATCGCCCTAGAATGGAAGCAGTTTGCTCGTTGTTTAGAAAATGTTCAAATACACTTACAAAGTTGCGAGTCTCTCATCATAACTCCTCTTTTGTGTTTCGTCGAAACACGATTCCTTGAAATATGCCGAACAAAGTGTGGCTCCCGACAGAATCGCATGTTCCCGACACTGATATTGCACACTCTGGTATGGCACACAAACCGTCTTTAGGAAATTTGAACACAGAGACNGGAACACAGCTGATCAGAAGACGAGGAAGATTTTGAGCGAGAATTGGGCAATTATCATGGAGGCAGAGGAGAGTATATACGGGCATCACACTTGAAGAATCAGACAATGAATCGATTTCACATTTGGTGAATTTTCGTCGGTTTTGAGGCCGTATGAACTCGACCCACTTGCACGGTAATGCTGCAGACATATGTGAGCCACAACCAGCTGAACCAAGGGGTGGTCAAAATTCAAAAAATAGACACTTAATAATTACTGACAAAGGCCACTCGTATTCACAATTGCCATGATGGAAGAAGCACAATGCATAAGCCTACGTGTCGTAACACTCGATTTGGGCGGGGGCAAGGGCCTGGCATCGCCCTAGAATGGAAGCAGTTTGCTCGTTGTTTAGAAAATGTTCAAATACACTTACAAAGTTGCGAGTCTCTCATCATAACTCCTCCTTTGTGTTTCGTCGAAACACGATTCCTTGAAATATGCCGAACAAAGTATGGCTCCCGACAGAATCGCATGTTCCCGACACTGATATTCCACACTCTGGTATGGCACACAAACCGTCTTTAGGAAATTTGAACACAGAGACGTTCTCGGCCAAGCTGCTGTTGCTACAGCCTCCACAAACGCACCTTTTCATGTCTGAAAGAACAAAGAGGCGGCTCCCCGCAGACTTTCCTCACAACTGTTCGGTATCGCACCGGTAATAACAACAATGGCGGAGACGGTCTTCTACCCATTATGTACAACCACGACAACATAAAAATAGTTTTTTAAACTTTGGCTTGTTTCTTAGCAACAGGTATCCAAAAGGCTATTAAATCTCTTAAGATGTTTTAATAAAATTCTTATTGAGACACAGGGTCATGGTGGGAACTCTTTAATCAGTCGGAAGATATCACTAAAATACAAACATTTCGTAACTTTCAACCCTATGCTTTTGCTTTATTTAATAATATTTTTAAGGGTCTAAAAGTGGGCTGGGTTTTCGCGGGGACCTGATTACATATGGCGGTACACCACCAAAAATTAACATTAATTTAAAAAAAATCATGTTAAATTCAGTTAAATTTGTAAATATCTGGAGCTATGTTGAATGAACATAATTTGGAGCTAGGTTTCGACTGAACTAACGTGCGTTATAATACGTTTCATGAATATTTTAAGCTAAAATACATTGGAAAGAATACTTTTAAATTTGACAGACTTATGCTGCGTGTGTGTCGAGGTGGCCATGTAAAAATTATTGCACATTTGTTATCTCCTAGTGACAAGTTTGTAATCAACTGGGAACTTTAGTTCGTTATACTCGGAAGACAACATGCGTGACTGGCTTTAGGTAACCTCATCAGTTTGCTCGCCAGTCATATAACTCTCAAGCCGGAGGTCTAACGTTCGTTGTTATTAATGCATTTCCTGTCAACAGTTAATTAAACTGACGTTCTTGCTGTTAATTTTTTTACATAAGTCTACAGTAACGCGGAATCGAACCCATGAGCACTTGAAGACTCTGCATTTAAGTCAAATCCCAATCGCTCAATGGAGTATTGAAATGCCAAATACACTGGCGCGGTACTGATTTCAGCGACTGTGTGGCATACAACGGTGAGAGTTGTAATTACATCACAAAATGCACCATAGTTTGTTGTTTTAAAGCTCTTCACAAAGCTAACAACGTCATGAAGTCTATGACATTCAATTATAATCCCCAAAATGCGTTTTTCGACAGTGAAAAACGATAATGTTCCTTCCAGCAGACGGGGTATTATTATTATTATTATTATTATTATTATTATTATTATTATTATTATTATTATTATATTTTAAAATTGACATCTCATAATCCAGGTCGTGAGGTAGTTTGGCTGTTTTTCCGGTCTGAAAACTGAAATACGGAAGATTAAAATCAAGCCAAACAACAGTTGGTTCTGGTTTATGTTTATGAAAATTGATGCGATCCATCTGAGAGGAGCAAAATTGGTGTGAGTTTTTATCTTCGTTTCTCATCACAAACCAGCTTAAAGGGTGCAGTGATACGATTGTGTTTTCGTGTTGATGGGTAAATGGCGCATGGGGAGAGGGTGCAGGGCAAGGCAGTGACTCCTTGACGGTTGCGGAGGTTTTTGTAGCTGACTGGGCAAGTGCTTGGATAAGGTTGGGAAATGGCCTTGGTTATGCATTTTAATTTTCCGTTTTTGAATTATATTTTCTGAACATTTTCGTGTAAATAATTATACATGTAGCAGATATGAAATGTTGAAAAAAAACAGAAAGTTAAACAGAAAGAGCAAAAACCTTTTATATCTGAGTTTCAATTCCAGCACAACTCTATTACAGAAAAGCAATAATAAACCGGAAGGATTTTTATCAATTGCGTAACTTCTAGCAGGGCATCAACTTTGTGCACTCAGATCTCATTTCACATTTAGTGTATTTCATTTAAATGTCTGGCAATAGTGCACAGCTGGCTTTCAAATCTTAAATCAGTGTACCTGAAAACGAATCTCTGAACATGAACCTCAAGTTAGTGTTTAAATTGTTCGTTCTCTTTTAGTATGAACTTATTAAAAATGTATTTGATGAAGTGCGCCATCGAGTACTTACTAATACAAGTTCGCGCTTGACGACCCTTTTAGATAACCTAAAAACTCGAGTTCAAACTTAAGATTTCCACTTCAAATTTGAACACAACAATATCGAGAAAAATTTATAGTTGGAGTTCGGAGATTAATGGATTTTTCCGGGACCCAGGTTTTTATCGCAAGATTTTCAGATGTCGACGAACCGGAGCTTTGGGGAATATTCGAGATCTGTGAACATCCCATTTGACATGAACTCTATGGGGGCATGGTGATATTCAACCCGGAAGTGCTGAAGTATCTGAAATCAGAGACAGATATTAAGATGACATTAACTATTATTCTAAAGACATCGAAAATAACTTGATGCTAATGACAAACCGAGTAGCTGGCATATCAAAGAAAGCCCAACGTAACAGGTGTTAATGAAAATAATAAAGTCTACATTTTTGTATTTTAAAACTCAAAGCATTTCTTTGACGTTCTGTTGGAGCCAAATTGATTCATACCTTTGTTAATGCCAGATAGATCTCTTGCTCTGCAAATCGCTTTCCAATGCAAGACCGAATCCCCTTTCCAAATGGAAGGTTAATCACAGCGGCCTCATTTGGTGGCAAAATGTTTTCCTTTCTATGTTCCCTTTGCCAACGTTGTGGGTTAAACTTGTTTGGGTCTTGGAAGAAGTCAGGTAAACGCAGAGCGGCGTTGGAATTGCTCACAATCTGGGTCTGGGAAAAACACAACAGAAGTTAAGGATAACCTTCACTGAAACAGAACAAATCTGCACGACCGCCTTGTGGTACAACTTTAAATGCATAAAAACATCCTATGTCTTTTAAATTGGATTCAACAATGCATTTTGGAAAACATTTTAATATAAGAACTTATGGCTTACAACTTTAATAAAGAAACCATAACAAAATAGATATCGATTGCACAGCTTTATTCCAATTATTCGACTTCCGGGCATGTCTTGAGTCGTGTACACTTACCCCCGCGGGTACACGATATCCACTCATTACAACGTCGTGGTCAAGGATTCTGGCATTGCCAAAGACTGTGGGGAAGGCGACCCTGTAACACTCCTTCACAAAAGACTTCAGCTGAGGCATACTGCTCATAATCTTGCCCGTCAACGGTGCTTTGCCAGGGAGGAGCCCGTTGACTTCCTCTCGTACCGCCTCTTGCCATTCTGGATTTGTCGCCAACAGATAGAGCTGACATCCTAAAGTCTTTGCTGTCTGAAATAATTTTCCGTCGTAAAAACAAATAAGCAAAATTCTTATAAAACGTGACAATGATTGTACAACATGTCAAGAGTCGCCGATCCTGGCTGCAACCGTACAAAATTGTACATGTTACTTCTTAAATTAGCATTCGTTCTGCATTAATTTTATGCAATTACACAATAACAAAAAACATGTTGAATACAAATAATAGTAGTGCATTCTAAAATATTAAATCAATAACACCTTCACTTTCATCTCACCGATTCGACTCCGCCAACAAATAAAGCCGTGGTTGCCGCCATCACTTCGTCTTTGGTTAGATTTTCCTGGGTAAGCAACTGCATAATAAAAGTGTTATTTTCAGGGAGCTCCCCTCTCGACTTAGATTCCTCCAGACGCTCAAATGCTTCATCCGTATACTTTTTGGACAATCTAAAACAGTTATAAGAGTGGATTATGTGAAGATGGAAATGCTGCAGTGTGAATTAGAAAGCAGTTCAATATTGTAGTTAATTGTGTCGAATGAGCCGGCAACTCAAGCCGCTAGCAATAAACCATTTTCGAATTCGCAATATTAGGGCTAGCAAACCCCAATAAACTCTGAAGTGTTCTCTTGAGCGGCTAAAACAGGTACTTTCGACATTTCCGTTGATAACAGAATTATAGAATTGCACTGCGTTAAGGAATATTGTGAGACCAGTTATTATGAGAGTAACTAAAACGCCTAAATCGATTTTTAGCCAACGCAACGGGCTTGAGCGGCTTTTTGCGATTTTTTTGCAAAACCAGCATAATTTCTTCTTCAACATAACTCTCAAATCTGTCACGTATGTGGGCAATTTTCACGGGATTATACTTACTCATTGACGGAATTGTAGTCTTTTTCAAACGCTCTGTACATTGGGGACCGGAAGTACTTGTACCAAGGAAAAGATACCATCGATTTACTGATATAGTGGAAAGAGTCGTTGAGCGCCCTTATGAAGTCTTTTATTTCAGCTTCTGGGTTGTCACACATGCAGTTCAACCGTTTGTCAAAGGAAACGGCACCAACAGCTGAAACACGAGTTGAGTTAAATACATGCAGAAGAATGAACTTATTCAGTCAACTGCATGGAAGCCGGCTACAAGGGCTGACGAGTTAAGCATAAGTAGAGATTCTAAACCAACCCACAGCATCCATGCTCTGAGGACACGAATGTCCGGCCTTGCGTCATTTTAGTCATTTATTCCTTCTTTCAAGAGAAAATAATCTACATTGATGACATAAGGCAGGATAGATTTTGTCATCACCAAACACTTTTTGTGAAACTTGGTCAATTTACTGGTACACGGGCGGATTGTTTCAATACTCCCGTTCATTTCGAATAAGGTATGAACTACAAACAATATGCAACTTGGGTCACTGAACTTGTGGCAGAAGCCGGCGGGCCGTACACAACTACCGTTACAATAAATGTGTAAATTCGGTTCAGAAATACATTTTCCTTACAGTAATAAGAATCAGGATACGATATTCTCTCGTGATTACGACAACCTTAAATAAGTAAACTTTAGAACCGTTCGTAAATCAGAAATACCAGCAGTCTCTAACAAAGACATCGGTAATCGAACCAAGACGACGTTGTACCGCAATTCGATTACAACGCTATTTAAACAAATCACTCGAGACCCTAAAACTTAAGATCAAGAGTTCGTTTCATGAAAGTGATTTAAAGCACAAGACAGAAATTCGGTCTTACGCTGCCACTACACAATTGGTGACTAAATGTATAACTAAGTAATTATGAGTCCATCACAGTCGAGAAATAATTGATAAAATTACCCCTTTAATTAGGAGTACGGGTATTGTTTCAGAGCCTTTGTATTATTGCCTCTAGTGAGATTAAATTATTTTCAAAAATAATTATGTGGAGGTAAGCCCAAATTTCTGTGTTAAGTCTGGAGTCACTTTTCACGAAATATATCCCAGGAGATGGTAAATGACACAAATCAAGGCCAGTTGATTTCATCAGAAATCATTACGGTTCCGCGACGTATATTCGCCATATGGTGAATGTTTGATGGAGACCTGCGACCTATATTTTCAGTTTTTCTTGTAAACTCACGTGCAGTTGAACCATCAGAGAAAGTTCTAGCGGAACCAATGAGAAAAGTCTTCCTCGAATTGTGAATCACTCAGTTCAAATAGAAAACGAGTTGACGTGAAACCGGTATCTTTACTACAAACGTGTTTATCCTCGATCCCATGACCTGTCAGTTTTACCCCATGTACCAATTCTTGCCAGTTCGAGAAAGATTTTTGACAACAAGTATGCTGGAAGACAATATAAGTCTTAGATATGCAAGTGTAGAAATTCACTGTAATCTAAATGGCCGTCTGGTTAATGCAGCAAAACCAGAAGGCCAAAATTTTAAGCCATGTCACTTGGCCATTGCTGTCTAACATGGACTGCTCCATTTAACCAAATAACTAACCAGGGGAGCATTTCGCTTATGTTGAAGTATTAGTCTAAAATAATAGAATCGACAGATTCATTTACGGAGCACGCACTTCCCATACACAGGTTTGAATGAAGGATTAATTTTCGGTAGATGTTGGCATAAAGAATCTTCCCCCCCTCAAACAATTAACTGACTTTGCTCAAGTTATCTTAACACTTCCATGAAAGATGCATCAAAGTACATCTTATCGCTGTAGCGACACGTGCTATTACCTTCACAGGCATAGTTAAACAGTTCGTCTGAAAGGTTCATCACTTCCTTGTTGTCATCCAAAATGGCGCGAATTCTAGTAATAAAATCGTCTGCTACTCCCCCTTGAATATCGAGATAGTAACTGACCATGTCTGGTCGCAAGAGCTGTTGTTGCAATTTTGTCCTGTAGTAAAGGTGTTCTTCTCCAGTTCTGAAAGCAGAAATGAACAATTTTCAACCTCAGATAGACTAAACATATCTGAGTTTCAACCAAAAACCTTATCAGGCGGTTTTTGAAGTATTCCAGTTTCGCACATGCAGTATTAGGTCGCATGACCACTCGTCCAATTTGATACATGTTCGAGTACATTGATGAACGATTGCATATATCGACATTCAGGGTACAAAGACAATGTCTATCAATTCATGAATGTGCAGACGTAGAAAATTACTTAATTCAACCCTCCTACTACATAAACAGACTCCTGATTTTATAGTCATAAAATTGGGCTCAATTGTCTTACTTAGATTACAAGTAACTTGTTGTGAGATTGAAAATAATTACCAGTTAATTATTGATTCTAACCAGCGAGGGCGTCAGGTAGCATATCTACATGTAGCATGGTCTGAAGAAATATTCAAATGTTATCTAATTTAAAGCTAGGTAATCATTCCCAATCTGAGTATACATGTGGAGCAATCTGTTACCAATTGAGAAACAGAAAGTGATCAATAAAATAAGATATGCTTTATAGAAGGTGTATTGCCAGTGGCGGATTTAGGGGGGAGGGCAAGGGGGCCATGGCCCCCCTAAAATTCTACCAGATACCATTTGTGAGTTCGGATGCGCGCAAGCAGGGGTTCGTCGGGGGAAGGGGGGTGAATAAACAATGCATAGGCCTGAGCAAACTGAACAAACCCCATTTACCCTTTTTTGTTTTTTATTTAGTCAGCAGGTCCGCAACCCCAAACATTCGAGGCCTCTGCGTCCCCACATTTTAGTCTGGGCGCACACATCTGCCGCAATTCTGGTTATTCCCATGNAGGGGGGTGAATAAACAATGCATAGGCCTGAGCAAACTGAACAAGCCCCGTTTACCTTTTTTGTTTTTTATTTAGTCAGCAGGTCCGCAACCCCAAACATTCGAGGCCTCTGCGTCCCCACATTTTAGGCTGGGCGCACACATCTGCCGCAATTCTGGTTATTCCCGTGCCCTGGCCCCCCTAACTCAAAATCCTGGATCCGCCCCTGATTTCCATAGGCGGATTTAGGGGGGAGGGGCTGCAAGCAAAATGAAACAGCGTGAAGCGTGAGGAAATATTGAGTTCAGCAACTAGGACACGTAGCGGATGAGGGATCGTGCTCCCGTTTTTTTTTTTAATTTATTTATTTCTTTTAGTCCATCGATGGATTTTCCGAACAGGAGGGCCACATTCCCGGCCCCCACAACTTTCGGGCCTGTGCACATACAATACAGCTTTGCCCAATTCCTCGAGGCAACATGTTGCCCCCCTTATGGTATCCTAGATCCGCCACTGATTTCCTACAACTTCGAACAATAAAAATCAAAACCATGCCCCTTGTTTTTACCTAATAGATATCAATATTTTCCGCAGCATAATACGAATTTGTTTCCGTCAAAAGACTAGCCGATACACGACCGCCTAAAGCGTTTTAGATATCCACGTATAGAACTGACCGGCCTTTCCAAATTTCACTACAATTTATCTTTTAATATCAAATGAAAGTTATAACTTTGACCTAATAACCAAGAAACGGTCTACGTTCAGCGCCATCTGCGTGCTGTAAACGATTTAATTTTCCTGACATTGCACATGTTATACTCATCTTGCCTTATATTTAAAAAATAACTACACGATACGGAATCGACAACGACTCGGCGCGTTTTGGGCACCTACCGCAACGGCACGTGTGCCAAGAGCGCCCAACTTTTCCTAATCTCATCACTCAAGCCACTCAGAGCCACAACGTCGACCCAAAGACCTTAAAAATGTTTTTAGTACTTTTAAAAGTCAGCGTGTGAAACAGACCAGGATCGGATGCATGTCATCTCCGCGTGCGAAAAGCGCATTTTCATGTTAGGATTGGAATTCTTAGTTTCACAAGCCTCTGAATAGCTGCTGAAATCTGCCCAATAAAAAAGCGATTTTGTTCAGGGTATGACTGCAAGTTTTTCGTCTGTACCAACGCGAAACGGAACTTCTGTCTCCTACAAAGCATGATATAACTAACAGTTAAAAATAGCGACCTAATTGGATAGTTTTTCTGCCTCTGGTTAGCTACATTTGCACCGGCCCTGAGTTCCTGCTTTAGTAATTAGTCAATAGGAAAAACTCGATTATGAATACCTTAATGAGGTACACCACACTTTGTGCTTTGAAACATTCCGGTATCGGTACTGAATTATCTAAACCCCAAATGGCTGCAGTTTACAATTACAATGAGGGCAGCTGATTTCTTTAGCTGTACCGTGGATAATCTGAGGTGAGTAATTGTCCCTGGAAAGGCCCGTGTACCAGTACCGTTTGTGGGATGAATCAGGTCATTTTTTGATGATTGACCGAAACTGCTGTTTAAAAACTCTCGTGCTTCACCTCCAATTTTGTTGTTCACTAAAAACTTTCAAAACAGGTAAAAGGTTTGCTTTCGTTTTCTGAAACCACAACAAAAGTAGAATTAGGTTCTCATAAGCATACATTTGTTGAAGTTATGTATTCGGTTCATTAATTATGGATGTCCCAATATTTGACAACACTGCAATATAAGTCTTAGCTGGCAAATTCATTAGGCATACTTACGCGACTAAGATTTTTGGTTTTCCTGTTCTTTCATGGTAGACTTTCAAGAGATCCACAATTCCTCGCACCGGATATTTCCCTTCATGTTTATGCATTGTCATCATGTCTTCCGGTTCGTGTATATGCACGAAATTCTGGCCTCCAATTTTCTCTTTGTATATCTTGCCATATTTCCGAAATTTCTCTGTTTGGACATTTCTTGCGTCCTCTGGTAGTTTGTATTTCCCTGAAAAGGAGCTTTTTTCAAATTCTCACGTGCTTGTGGAGATACTCCAACTCATGTTAAAAATATCAAACCATTTAGCAGTTTTCAATGGTGAAAAGCGTTTAAACCCGATCTTTATAGCTAATACAGTCGATGCATTACGGCTAGACCGTATCTTTTAACTGAGAAGCCTATAGCTATCGTAGTACAACGTGTTATTGTCGGGGAGTCAGATTAAAAAAGTGCTTATTTGATTCATCTCTCAGTCTGGCAATTGAAAAAGGGTACCAGAAGATAGCTCTCTACTCGGAGTATTAGGAAACGCCTGCTGCCACAAGCGTTCGGATACATCTTTTCCAGTAGACGCGCGGGAAAGTATGCCGGCAAAGAACAACAGAAAAGCACATCGCTCGTTCGTGGTAAATTTTTATTTCACTTAACAAATTTTGCATTGGAGATTAAGAGTACTGAACAGAGTTAAGAGATTCGCCGTAGGATGCACTCATATTTTGGGCATCAAGAAAGTGATTTACAAAGTACTCCAAGACTGTTGCTTGTTTGTTTCTTTGTTCGCACGCCTCAGGTCGCATTTAGTATAAAACGTGGAATGTACGGACAACATATTTCTCGTGAATTGTTCGAAGGCTGTTGCTTTTTGGTGAAATCAGAAGCAAGGTGGCGTTGTGGCGGCCATTCTTCACAGTTTTGGTTTGCAGACCCATAGCTCGGCTGTCTCTAAAAGGATTTGTATGCTTTTTGTCTGTAGATAGACAATCTCCCAGGCTATCGGAAATGTGCCATTTTTGTGATTTTGTAGTATAATGCGGTTATGCCCTTCAAAATGTCCTAATTGAGGTCTTTAAAATTTTAAAAGTGCATACAGTCATATTTCTGCCTCTAGCAGAGCTTATCACAAGCATTATGCAAGAAATGCTCCAATTTTTAGCGAACTTTGTCACGAGATGGGTCCATCGCACGATGCTAACAAGAATAATATGTAAGGTGCTACAATGTAGCTCTCGAGGCAGAGTCAAACCGCAGGTCACCACGCCATCAGACCGCTGGAACCTGACCAGTCCACAGCAGACTCGACCGCTCAGGAGACAAAACGGTTCGATTCTATTCTCAGCCGAGAGGTATAGACTTTTCGTGCAGGCTTTGGTCTCAGCCTGATTAGTATTTGGTCAGCTGGCCGATCTATAGTGCTACGACCCGTAGAACTGTAGTGCATAGGGCCTGGTAGTGGCTAATAGGCCTATCGAGGTATCGTCTCAGTCTCATAGTCATCAGTCTGTTCATTTGTAATAATCATTATATCATATACTATTTTATATTTCTAACTGATTCCATGGTTTGTAACCACAACGATGCAACTGATTCAATATAGTACTCTAGTCATTTCAAGGGTAGGCCTATTGGTGTGTTGGTTTACTACCACGTGCGCCATCTGACGGCCACATCACATTTCGTTATACTAGAATTTGGTGACTGTCTTTTATTAATTTAAAATTCCGTATCTCAAAGGGCATTCCAGTTCAAAAACTTAAAATATATACCAAATTAAGTAATATGTAACATGACACCATGTTCCCATCCTTTCTGTTATCAAACTAAAAGCCTTTTTAGCACAATTTTGTACCTCGGCCGAGATGGGAAAATCATCGACTATTCCCGTCTATTCCCATGACTCGAGTTCCTGTCAGTCAGTTCAGGAAAGATTCCTGAATGCCAGTCATGGTGTGCTTGAAAACGTATTGACATCACCGTGAGCGTACTTACTTTGTTTGGTTGTTTTTGATTCCCATTTTGGTTCTTTTTATACAAACTTGATTGTTTATTTACCTGTTCTTTGCACATGACGAATGGTATTTAATGCATAATCATATGTTTGTGAAGTACAGTCGCACAGTCTCCGGCGTAGCCAACGCTCGGCTGTGAGGTCAGCTCTGACTCATTGCGAGGGTACGTCAAATTAGCAACAGTACCTGTTTAGGTAATAAATTAGAGGAGAAAGAGTTCCTTGATCAACAAATTTCTTATCTTTATCGCCATATCTTGAAATTGATGCAAAGTACCAGCCTGAAGTGAGCAATTGCCGTGTCATGATGACTACCCGGACGTGTGAGTGCAGTGCGTAATTGGCAGCAAATCGGCACCGGCTTACTGGCCGTTTAAAAATGTAACATAAAAAACATCCACATACGGCGATGTTTCGACAAACAAAAACAATCTTTATCTCAAAACATTGAGCTCCACATCTGTGCTTGATTTTGCTGCAAGGACACAGTAACCGGCGAAGTACCGGTAATTCCCCGGCCTGCAGTCGCCGTGACTCTTCGCCGGGAAAATAATCACTTGCTAAATTGGCTTTGATTTTCAATTATCAGAGAAACTATATTTTCAAACCTCACAAAAACAAATTTACAATATATACCTCTGTTGTCTAAATATAAAAATTCCGCCGGAGCGGGGGGAGCGTAGTGAATTTTAGTCAATGAGCTGAATGTCGGCGATGGGAAAATATTGCAGTGTTAGGAGCATGACGCAGTATATTTTAATCTCTTTGTCACAGGAATTTCACTCATTCAGGGCCGGGTACCTAGTTAATGTTTTCATCTTGCCCCGCGGAGCACACTGTCTGCGCGAAGGCCGAGGCCACTGCAGGCGGTTCGGCTCCGCCGGCTAACAGCGTATACGAATGTTTCTGGCTAAGTGGGAATTTTCCATTTACTTTAAACGCATTAAAGGAGAATGCCACCCAAAAACAACCTATTAAAAATCAATTTAGATCTAGTAGTTCCACTCGATAACAGCAAGTTCAGTTGTTTTACCCGACACTTAACGGCTGACGGAGGTGTTGAAATTAACCAATGACGTAATAGGTTCGAACGAAGTCTGTTCAGCGGCTCACAACACGATTCTGGTGTCAACTTAAAGCTTGAATTCACCGTTTTACACCAATAAATCATGATAATTCGATGTAAACCCCTCACAAATACATCGAGTTCTTGAACAAGCATGTTGTTTTAGTTCACTGTTACGGATTTATAGGTATTTAAACGTACCGTAGCCTACAGCTGAGTTCGGTAGGCCAATTTACCATGTTCGATCGCGGGAGTTTGGGTCTGTTTGGTGATAAATTTAAATCATTCTTCCGTGAAATACAGACGGGGGAACATAGCTGCGTGTTGTACTTTTAGACTTGCGATTTTTTCAGTTCTAAACAAACAAAACCCTTGTTACTCCCCGCCAGTGGCTCGGAACCTAATCAGGCCCGTCGCAGCCGCCGGGACTGGACATCACGAACACAAAGCAGCTTAAAGGAGAATGCCACCCGATTTAATTAGTCTTTTTTATCATCTTCATCTGTCTATATCCACATCGCCTCTTATACGGTCGACCTCATCTTGCCGAGAGGTGTAGCGTTAATCAGTGAGGAAGGTGAGAAACGACGCAGCGACGTCAGTGGTTCATCTGCAGAGTGAATGCCGCTATATTGCGGTGCATCGTTCCCGCTTGTGCGAACTACTATGAAGAAAGCGGGTATATCGTTTTTTCGACTTCCTCGAGAGCTAGAAATGGCTTTGTTTCAGTTTCATATAAGCATTGGTTAGGGTGAGAATAATTCATTTTGAAACAAAACGCAGAATAATAAACGTCTACATGGCAACTCGCCAGGCGCCAATCCCGACTTAGTCGAGAGCTCATGCGACGAAGACTTCACGGGTCGGATCGCTAGGTTTCACACGCTATCAGTTCGAACCGGAATACACTGATCAAGAAATACTAGAGATGCGCCGTGAACATGCACAGGCAATGGATAGTTTTTTGGTAAGCCGGAATTCGTCAGAGAAATCACTGTCGACGAAATGCCGGCCACAGGCCTTATATTTGCTATTAACAGCGTACTTTTCATTCCTCGGTACCGCGAGCCACTTCCTAAGCATTTCGGGCTCTCGAGGAAGTCGAAAAACGATATACCCGCTTTCTTCGCAGCTTCATAGTTCGGACAAGCGGGAACGATGCACCGCAATATAGCGACATTCACTTTGCAGATGAACCACTGACGTCGCTGCGTCGTTTCTCACCTTCTTCACAGGTTAACGCGACATCTCTTGGCAAGGTGAGGTCCACCGCATAAGAGGCGATGTGGATACAGACCGATTAAGACTGTAAAAGAGACTAATGAAATCGAGTGGCATTCTCCTTTAATACTGATGTTAAAACATTTGTCACCATGGCAAGTTTTCTGCCTGAAGTTATTTTGCCACCAAGTGGTGTTCCGACTCATGGCAGTCAGCTGCCCGGCCGTAGCGAAGTCGCGTCTAAATTTATTTTCCATATTTTGGCAAGTTTAACTGTCAGGGTGGTCTAACTGTATAGCAATTTGTTCAATAATTTGATGTTGCATGTTCGGTGTTCTGTTTATACTGTTTGATTACCAGAGTTAATTAAACCCAGTAAAACACGCTTAGCCTAGCTCGCCATAGTCGGCCCCGGTTGTTATTCAATCGTTGGCTCAGGACTGTTACTAGTCCGTAATTTTATACAAGTGTCGGAAACTATCTTTGTATGTATACGGCATTCATGATTTGAACCATTTATTCCGATAAAACAGCCGGGGTCGGCATGCCTTCGTCTTTTGTCAATGCGAGTTGTCTCGATCGGTCTGCACTGGGTCAACGGCTGCAGCTCCGATTCCGACAAAAATAATTTCTGTCGAAATTTATTTTGCCACATTTTGTCAACATTTCCAGTACTAATTGTCCCTGTTTTGGTTTTATTAAAGTTGAGGTCCGCTGTCGATTATTTTATCCCAGTTTGCGGGCTGGTAACAAACACTGCTCCAGTAGCACAGCCGGCGTATACTAAGCCTGGGTTCCTGAATGAATTGTACTTCCGGGTTCGAGGTTAGTTCAAAATGGCGGTGTGATCTTCGGGTCGGAATCGTGAGTGACGCGTTTTTTTAAACTTTCGTCGACTACGGATTGTGTTTTGGTTATGAGATAAGTACTGCGTGGTTCCTTACAAGGTCTTTTAACCGTTTAATAAGGGTTAAAAACCTGTGCTTCTAGGACGTTAACTGATTCCTCGATGCACTTTTAATGGTTGATCTATACGTTGGTAGTTGGCGTGTGTGTCGTGGTAGTTGATTTTCTTGGTTTGGTCGTCAACCTCACCTTTAAATTCGTTTAATTGTCGCTCCCCAGAACTTTCATTTCGTCTTTAACTATTGGAAGGAGTAAACTATATGAAAGATCAAGACACATGAGTTCCATGGGTATTACATTGGAGGCTTTTTCCATTTCACTTTATGCGAATAACTAGCTCTGATTACAACTTGTTGATATCTTGGCCCTGAACCAATCTTGCATTATCATCCATGAAGATGACACCATCTTCCAACAAAAGTCATAAGGTGAAATAATGCACCGAGTTAAAAGTCCAGGTTTTGTCAAGGTATTCTAAGACCATGTTGAGGAGAAAGAGGGGCCCAATGGTTTGATCTTGCAAACTAGACTCCTGTTTGGAAGACCCGGGGTTGTATCTTGGCTTCACTGGTTGACACTAGAGCATTGCACAAAACTGTCTCCAACTCCTCAACTTACTATTGAATGAATGCAATAGGGTGAACGAGAGCCTGGACATAATGCGAAGGCGATTTCTGGAGGTGTGCTCAAAAGTTTATTTGTGAGATCTCTCACCATCGGAACCACGTTGCCAACACTCATTTGTGTTTTTCTCCTACGATTTACTCTGTCCAATAGTTGTGAATTCAAAATACCATTTGGTATGATCTGTTGTTGAAATTCAATATCCGTGTTTTTGTTACGTAGTATAACTTGTCAAGTCACTAAAAACTAACGTCAATTTCCGTAGACGCCACGAATGCTTGAATCCTCTATAATTCCATAGTGCACGCAACCATAAATGGTGAACCTCTTGGAAGTCCTGGCATTCGTTAATACTCTGTTAACAAGAATACGACGTAAAAATAAGTCTACGTGCATTTCGACTCAGACGTGCAATTACGATCATGAACGCTGGGAAATACTGTTGGAGACCTATAGAGATGGACACATGGGATCACTACCAGCTTGGATGATGACCCGGAAATCAGGACCAACAATCATAATCAACATGCTTTCAAGCAAAGTGTGCAACCAAAGGATCTTTGTGCTAAAGACGGATGTTTTAAGCACAGGCGCTTTTTTATTGGTATACAGATCAGAAATACAGACATGCAAGCCAAAAATCAAGCTATTCTCACTCTTAACATACACACACGCGCACACGCACCCGCCTCCCTCAACATACCCCTCCACTTTAAGTAGGATGTTGTCAGGCAAAATTTATGGTTAACCAGTTTTTCCAGGTTGCATGGTATTCACCTAAATTACCGTTATCTCATAAAAATTTTTGAATATAAAATTCTCTTTCTAATATGTTAAGGAAATGACTGAATTTGGGGATTATTTTTTACTCCTGGATAGATAAATAAAATGTTTTAACTGCAAAAGTATCCAATTTAAAAGTTTATTTTCATTACTTATAGGCATGCCAAAAATCATTGTTCTTGTCAATAACCATATTTATACCTTTTACCAACAACACCCAACTGCGTAATTCTTCTATCCATATTTTTATATTATTGCATTCGAAAAGGATGTGAACCACTGTTTCACTTTGTGAATGGCAGAAAGTACATACATCAGAGTCCACCAGGTTAATTTTTTTAAGAAAAGAGTTCGTTACAAGTATTTTATGTAATAGTTTAAACTGCAGTGTACGTAACTTGAAATCATAAGTAGTTTTAAGAGACAATTAACATAATTTTTTTCCAGTCATCACTTCCTAAGTTATTACCTTCTTCTTGAAATCTTTTTAGGCAATAGGCAAAATTTTGTTCTGGCAAGCAATTTCATATACTGTTTTTCATATTGACGTGTAGTTTAAAAAATTACGGAACCGATATTAAAAGGTATTATTGGTCCATATATCTTAATTAACTGAATTTGTAATGGTGCTCTCTTCAGAAACGACCTAATAGACTCAATCAGAGAACAATATTCCACAAAGTTTGCAGAAATATTCGAGATCTTTATAAATTCAGTAAATGAGTAAAACCTGTTATTTTCATCAAGTAGGTCATTAATGAAAAGAACACCACTACTAGCATACTTGCTAAAGAAGATAGATTTTCTGTCTATTGTTATTTCATCATTTTGCCATAAATTTGTTGAGAGTAAATCATTCTCATCTTTATGGGGTTGTTCACTAATGAAAAAAGACCAGTTACTTAGAATTTCGTTCCAAAATGGATTGATTACTTCAGTGTGATATTTAATAAAATCATTTCCAAAATTTGTAATATTTGACTTTGCAATCCGTGTTCCAAGTTCAAACAATTTTACTCGTTTTGATTCAGAGCTAAGTAGTCTCTTTATCCATGAGATTTTTATAGCCTTGTTAAAAAAATCACATTCAACATTTTAACTCCCCCTTCCTCATAAGTTTTAATTAATACATCCCTCTTCACTCTCTCAACTTTGTTGTTCCAAATAAACATAAAAATGCTTGCTTTCAATACATTCATAATAATGTCTGATGGAGTAGGCAGGGTTGTCATTATGTGAATAAATTTTGGCACCATCAAGGTTTTTACCACCGTAACTTTCCCAAAAAAAGGAGATTTTTCTTCTAGACCAAATTTTGATAAGATTATTGATTTCATCAACCCTTAACATTTAATTCGTGTCGCTCGATGCAAATACATTATATCCAGGAGACGTGCCACTCACTTGGGACATACTTTCGTGGTGCCCCAATAAGCCTTTTCACCGTGTTGAACAATGACCCCGGGTAACTTGGTTAATTTGAAATATGACCAGGGTCGCTTTTAATGGGGTCTAAATTTAATGTGAACTACCGTGAAAAATGACCTCATTGGGGTCATATAAATAATTGACAGGTTTTTAAAGTTCATTAGGGCGTTCTTCTGTTCAGTACAGAGGTTGTGAGCGTGTGATGACATCTAGCTCTTTTGTTAACTGCCGAGCATAGTCTTTTGTCTGGTAGGACAACATGCAGATAAATTATCTACCAGGCTTATAACCGATCACATGTGAACACAGTCAAACCCAGTACGTTGGTACGTTCGGACAGACTTAACTTCGATTGTAGTTGGGCGAATTTGGTGATTCAAAAACTATAAGCTTGATCAGTATTTGATGGGCAATTCAGAAATGTCATTGGTTTATGTTCAAACATTTTATAACTTAACTTGTTTTTAACAGCACAGCCCAGTGAGGGTTATAAGATACGATGTTATCGGAGATTAGAGCAATTATCGAACAGAACAGAGCTGACCGTTCAACCCTAATTGCCAGAATGGAGTTAATCTGTCGTCCAGAGTGTAAGATATTGGCCACAACGGTCATCCGCCCAATTTGTTGTGATATACAACTTAACAAGTTAGACTCAACGGGAGAACGCCGTACTGAAAAAAGCAAAGAGCACAGACCAAGTTCCTTTCCTGTGCTTCGCTCGGAATTGCCAACGTACAAATATTTTTTCTAACGCACGGTATTCCTCTCTCACGGATCTGAAGTCCCCCCGATCAAGCACCAGGCACTTGGCGTTTTGTAGTATCCCCACACCGTGTAATTGTGTGCTCACAAAAAGATCAGCCCCGCTCCCACCCACTATTTCGGTTCCTATCCATCCCCGCCCTTAATATGATATACGTACAGCGCGACCCTCAGCCGAGAAATTCTCTCACGCACGCTATCTGCTTATCCGTCCCTCCTGTTGCAGGGGAGCCGTCAGGACAGGTTTTCACGGACGTGGGGTCATTTTGTTCATGGGCTGAAAATTCTTCACATTAAATTTAGACCCTGTGAAGAAACTAACCGGGGTAATTTCTCACGGGGTCATAATTAATGCTACAACGGCTCGGTTGGGTATATTTCCATTCGGTTTCGAGTGGGAAATTCCATATTTTGGGTAAAGGTTGGATGCGCAATTTAGTCGTACAGGTTTGATATTTTGGTTATTATGCACGATACGTTTTGCGCAAGTTTCGTCACAAAACAGAGAGCTCGTAAGCAAGCAGTGCACATCTAGAAAATTTCCAATATCAACTTCGACATAAGTACAGATTTTGCTGGAATGTGTTTGTTTTGATAGAACAGAAAACATCTGATTTTTTAATACCTATTAAGAAATGAGTTTTTAATGTAGTACATATTTCAATAGTGAATACATTATTTACTTAGATGTACTGATTTCGATGGCTGGCGGGTAAGTTCGGGGATGTTATTTTTCAGTACAAGTAAAAATACATGATTGTCATTAATACCAAATATTTACTTAAATATAACTAACAAACGGCACCATCATTGGATAACAGCATATGGTGGTCAACAATTATCTTTTTAATTGATCTTATATGGTCTCAATCACCAAGACTGATGTGGAAACCACCCATGTATTCGCTCCGCTTAAACTATGGTGGCAGAACACAAAAACCTAGTTGCAGCACCACTAAATTCCATGGCCGAACCAAAAAAACCCATGACTCAATGACAGGACCAAAAAACTTAAATCTTTGTCTGCAGGCATAACACTGCTCCCAGTGTTTTCCGCCATTTTTTCCTGTGTAGCACTCTCCAATATAGACCTAATTCACGCCGACAAGAGGCGAGTTCCAAAACGAGGCTCCTTACGATAGTTCTGTTGGCTTAGGTCGGCGGTGCTCGAACGGCTAGAACACGGACATTCAACTGTCTGTTTTACAATCCCTAAGGACGTTGAGATTCGGAAGCGTTGTGTAGTTGCCATACGCCGCAACGAAGGAATATACGTCCGTGTAAAATTTTTAAATGTTTTCGAAAAGTCCTATTTTGTCGCATCTGGGTTGCCGCGAAATTCCCCCCACGAGGCCTAAAAATTCCCCCAGTGATTGAAAATTTCTCTTCGAAGTTCAAATGACCTAACCACACAGGTGACAACTTGAAAGAGCACAGAATCATGCTTGAGACAGCCAATGAGAAATTGAAACAGAGCAGGGGTGCTATTGATGGTGATCGGGAGGTAGATTTTCCCCTCACTCGGCGAAAAAAATCCCCTCTCAGATGGCATAGGCACCTATCCCCTCGGATAATGAGGCCCCTGAAGAAACATGATAACTATGCTTGCTCTGTCCAGTTAACTGAAATTGAGCTCTCAAACGAGATTATGCTTTGGACGAACGAATTAGGTGTTTTAATTTTAAAATTCAACTTCGTCCAGATTGATATTTGATACCTAACACATGAAATAAACATAATAATTAGCAAAACCAAGAAAGCAGAATTGATGGTCAAAAAAATTTTATTTTCATTTACCAGCCTGGTTATTTATTTTAATAAAAATATATTTAGTAACATCAATTATTCTTTCAGATCAATGACAAATCAACTGTTAGTCCCGGTAGTCCCTGCCTCACCTGGACCTAGGCTATGCTTGATCAACAAATTAAACCAGATGTGACTAATTGCACATCACAGCAAAATGTGATGAGCCACCACTGTCGAATATATCTTCAACTCGTCAACAATACAAGCAGATGACCTGGTTCGTGCAGAAAGCATTATCATCAATTTACAAGAGGAAAAAAATAATTGCAGGCGGTCTGGTACACGTTTTACCAGACGTGGGCAGGCCGCACATATGGGCCCATTGCACTGATCACCTGGAAATATTTTTGGGCTTTATTGAAATATAATTAAAACCGAGCTGAGGAGCTAGAAACCTGACTCAAGGGTCTAGCAGTGTGGCCCAGTGGGACTCGATCCCAAAACCTCGAGTAAAGAAGGCGGGCACCATCACACTAGGCAACACTGCCTCCTTTAAAAAAATGTAACGCTGCATTCACCATAACACCTAATCCGTAACACTACGATCGCCGCAATTTGGTCATATTTACTTTTTACGATGCGAACCTAGTTTTCCGAAAGAAATTATACCTTTCCGCCAGAGAACTCTTTGGTGTATTGAGTTGTTCTCTAATGTATTTTTCTACGTTTCTGTAGTTCATTATCGACACATTTTTAAGATTTAATATCCAGGCTAAACTCGAAAGACCGGCCATTTAACTCACGCAGTGTCAACTTCCGCTTTGTTTAGGTGGCACGCGGCCAATTTGCACTGTCAAAATATTAAAATTTTGGAGTAGGCCAAGTTTGGGGGCATTTTGTAGGTGGGCATTGCATGTTTGCTCAGTGAATGTGGTTTGTTTGTATTTGTGAACATGCTGAAAATGAAAAAAGTCCACTTTCTCGGCTGTAGCTGCACTCTTCTTCAAGATGGTGGACCCCTGTTGCAATTGTGCATTGCTGTGTAGCAACTGAGAAATTGGCCGCGATTTCAGGTAGCCCTCAAACAAGCCAGATTTTCAAAAAACCTAGTTGGTTGACAGTACTTTTGTACCATATTTTTGGAATTGGTAGGAAATTTGCTTTCGCAATCTAATGTTGGCTTTAGTGGAGCATCGGCAGGGAAGTGGTGATTTTAGGGTGAAAAGTGCCGATTTTGCATTTTTTGCCCTTATTTTTCTTAGTTCAACTTGGTTTCCACTGGGAGTGAAAAGGTCAAAAATACAAGAGTACAAAGTTTCTGTGCTCATCTGTAGGGCTTGTGATGTGAAATGACTCAAAACTTTTCTTTATTTCCATGCAGTTTTTGAAGAGTCCATTGACGTGTGTTCTGATAGTCAAATCCCTATGAGAACTGTTCAGTGCCTCCTTATCGCAGTGAGCCTCGCTTTGAATTTTAATGTCCGCCGCGTGAGTTAGGTCTATGGCGTCATATTGACAACGCGAGCTGCATTTACCTGAGTGGCGCGCGCCTGGTCTATGTGATGTCTATGATTCCAACAGTGTATTCGTACCTATTCCTCTTCCCTGGGTTGAAGGTCAAGGTTTGTTTTATTATGATACAGTTTCGGGGAAAACTTCAATTTATTATGGCCATTCTTTGGAGTGATTTTTTGGAAAGGTGAGATTCCAAGGCAACTGGTATGAGTGCCTTTGTGGCCGTTTCAGAATCCCTAGATGAAACACTGCCGGTAGTCCAATTTGTTGTGGTTGCTGGGGGAAATGACATAGAGTGTCTCCCAAAAATGTACACACTTCAACGTCTGGAGTTCAAATTCAGTTCCCGTGGGTAACTGATATTCTACGCAGACGTAATGCATGGTTACACCCTAATTTACTGTGAGTGTGCCCGTCATGACGTGCTCCGTGCATGCGCGCGCCTATAGAGGGGGGGGGGGGCTCGGGGGACCCGAAAGACCCTTTCCCCATTTGGTAAAGTGGGCAAAAAGGTCCGCCTCAAAGAAACAAAAAGACCGAGAAAAACGAGACAAAAGTCTACTAAAGCAGGAATTCGGCGTATGCACAATTCATAGCTCTGAACAAGTCCCGTATTCCGTTTTTTTCTTTAATAAAAGGTCTACATCCTCAAAAACTCGAGCTTCCATGTATTTTAAGCTGGGTGCGCGCATGCTGTGTGTGTAGTATGCACGAGAAATGCAAGCAAACGATTCAGTTTCGAAGAACAAAAATTCATCGCGCAATACTACTGGAAACTAAAAACATCAAGGAAGTGCAAAGAGAACCTTTCCAATTTTATGATCAATGACTTTATTTGTTTAAGTACTTAAACGTCTTCTTCGATCTCCGGTTTGTAAACTTAAACCCAGTAATCTAGTTCCTAAGCCAAGAAGCAATTTACTGTCATTCGAAGTGTGAGCACATTTTGGGACACTTTGTAGGGCTGTCCGAAATTCATCAATTTCCTTGAGACTTATTTCAGACAAATAAAAATCATTTAGTGTACTTCTATATTTGGGGATGTGATGATAGATCGAAATTTCCCAATGTCGGCCTGCAACTAAGCTCATTGAAGCATTGTCATTTCTTACAAGATTAGCTTCTAGTTGTAAAAAATCAGCTCTTAATCAGTCCACTTTCATAGATACATAAGCATGTAAATCAGAAACCAACAATCAAATCCATGAACAATGCGATTACCTTAATTTAAGGACTTAATTCCTTTTTGATCCCCTGTTAGTGAGTTTAAACGACAACTATTGTACCAAAGTCAAAAAACAATGCATTTATTGTCATTTGAATTGTGAGTTAATTTTGGGAAGTGTCCAAATTTCATCAATGTCTTTGAGAATTATCTTAGACAGGCAAAAAGCGTCCAAGTGCACTTTCTTATTTGGGAATCGAATTATACTAGAGTTTTTTTCCATATTCAGGCTTCCCTGAATCGTAATCATTTCTTAAAAGACTAGCTTGTAATTGTCAAAAATCATCTATTAACCTGTCAGTTTTCGTAGATACATAAACATGTAAATCCGAAACCACCGAATTTGTTGATCAAAACGGAATGTTATAAGCATTTCCCGCAGGCACGTACGCATATTTTTGACGGGTAATTGGGGGAAAATGGAGATTGGGCATTCATAGTAAGGTGTATTTTTGCTCATTTCCGAGGTACCTATAACGGTTCCCTAGTTGAAGTTGACCTCAGAAAAAGCCGAAATATTTCTTTATCATTGCGAATATTTGAGTACACTCGTTCGACTTGTACACGGTCACCCCAATGGTAGCCTCGACAGCAGTGTTTTCCACATGTGGAATTCCTTACCAACAACTCATAGCAATCATTTTCAAAAGGGATACAATTCCTGTGATACTATGGGAAACAGTAACATTATTCTGTAACTAACCATTTATTTATTTATTATTTGTTCATGTAATATTTACAATGAGGGTAGACCCATCAGTTCACACTGCTTTCCATGGGGGCCCTCATCAGAGGTGGCCATCGGAAATAGTCCTTTTGTGTAATTAACACATAGCGTTCATCACGTTTTTCAAAATTCCACCCTTTCGATGGAGGTCAACCCTCTTGCATTTTATCACATTTTGGATTTTTGGGTCGAATGTCTTGATACTGCTGTGCTGTGCACGAATGTTGCGTGTTTTTTGATGAATTTCGAATTTCAACTTCCCTCGTGAAAACTAGGCAGTGTCGGATTTACATGTATAGAGAGACAAAGGGACATTTCTCCGTCTGAAATAGGACACCTTAATTATGAAAGGCTAAACATCTTTAAACTTCGAAAAGAGTGACAGTTCATTCCACCGTCGTGTGGTCACAAGACTTTGCAGGAAGTGACCTTCCTCAACATGAAAGTCGGTTGCACGATTTCACAAAAAACAAGAAACTAGACGTAATCGAGTCCAACTTTGGACCCTCTCTCCGTGAGTGGATCCTTAAGAATTTGTCAATAAAAACATGAAAGGTGGCCACTTGAATGTCATCAAAGGCCTTCTTCAAGGGTGGAGCCCCTCAATATGAAAATATATATATTTTGAAAAATCAAGAAATGTGCAGCAATTGATGATATCTGTCAGATCATCAATTTTTCTCAAGTGACATACAATGGGGCTATTCGACAATCTTTACATTACTAGAGGGCGCGCGTGTACTAGTGGTGATAGATTAAGCAGCCTCGATTTCCTGAGCCCTTTAAATACTTGGTGAAATGGCTTGCAGCCGTGCCAAATGAATCTATCTCGCACTTCAACAGCAGGTTACCCACTCATTACATGTCTAATGTATGCCGCACAAAATCTCTAGACCATCTTAGCCAAGTACATTGCAGTCTATGAAAATACAACCAACTAACCCGAGTTTCAACTTCTTTGCACACATGGAACAGGAACACCAGAGGGGTGTTAAGGTTGTTTTTATTCTTTAATGTTAATTTTTTTTAAGCGGACAAATGATTTTTAAATTTCCGTCTTAAGTCCTAACATTTCCAAACTTAAGCCTTTCAAACAAACGTTTATGACAAAAACAAAATTCTTCAACCGATTTTGTAAAGTCCAATACCACCTCTAGGGTGCATAACGAACCAATCCTACTCCTAATGTAACAAAAGGGTCCCGTGCGTAAAGGATACTAAGTATTGTCCTTCTGAAATACGTGAAATGTCAAATCAGATTAAGCGGTTTGGAAGTCCAGTTTTACTTTTTATGAACTTCAGTTGCACTGCACGCAATCTTTTATGAATTTATCGTAGTTGGCTACAGACTGACCCATTTTTATAAAACTCGCAACGCAGAAAAACTTCTACACAAATTAAACCCTGTAGCCTATGCAGCTCCTGGAGGAGGCGGTGTGGCCTAGTGTGATAGGTGCCTGCTTTCATTATTCGAGGTTGTGCGTTCGAATCCCATTTGGCGAAGTGGGCAAAAAGGTCCGCATCAGAGAAACAAAAACTCGAGACGAAAGTCCACAAAAACGGCAAGAATTCATAACTCTGAACGTATTATCTCTTTTTTATTTTGTAGTTCCGTTTTTTTGGTTTTTTTTTGGTTTTTAATTCCCGATTTTGTGTTTCAGTAAAAGATCCACACTCTCAAAAAATCGAGCCGCCCTGTATTTCAGCCTGGGTGCGCGCATGCGTGAGTCATGTTTCAAGCTCCTCAGCTCGGTTTTAATTATATATTAATAAATCATAAAAATGTTTCCAAGTGATCAGTGCAATGGGCCCACATTCACTGCCTGCGCACGTCTGGTACAGCGTGTATTAGACCGCCTGCAATTATTTTTATGCAGCCCCTGATTTAAACAAGGGTCTCGTTTTTTAAGTTTGGTTCGGTATAAATAACGCCACAGACCTGGAAGTCCAACGAAACACTTCTACCTTACAAATGTGACAATCCCTAGTCTCAGACAATTTGAGAACCTGGCAAAAGATACTAATGATGAAATTCCGGTGATGATAATCATCCACTTTGTTTATTTACTTCACCTACACAATTTGAAATAGCCGGTAAAATGAAGCCCATTCGAGGAAGCACCATGTGGGTCCCTATACCAACCCCAATATGGTAAAACCCAACAAGCTCAAGGTGCGGTCAAATCAGGATGGGCATAAATAAGGAAATTTTCTGTATCAACAAACTGGCCAAATAAGAAAGAATAAGATAAAAAGTGTAGGCCTATGTGAACCATAAATCACAAATTATCCGATAACTCTGCAGCTATTGTACAAGCAGACGACATAATCACCGAAGTTTAAATTTTGTAATTAATTACCAGAAGCATTGCCAAAAGTATTCACGATACCAACAGTTCTACTATTGGAAGACTTTGAACAGCGTTTCAATGCCGAATTTATTTTTTTCGTTATACTGGACAGTAAAGTAGATGCGAGACTCTCCCGTCAAAATACACTAACTGGAAACTGCACCACATAGTTTAGGAGAGTGGCGCCTCCTCTTGGATAGCACTGAAGAAAATGTCGGAGTTGCGAATCTGTTGTATATAATCTATGGTTACATGAATGAAAGCCACGTGCCAAAACTGGACTTTTTACAGGTGCTTCTATCGGCCATAAAAACTCAATCCCAGTGAAATGAAAACCAAAAGCATCTGGTATAAATACCTGTCCTTTCTCACCGAGTGACGTTAACTTTTCCTTTCAGAAGAAAGACTTTATACTAATGGTAAAACTTTTCAATTTGGTACACATTATGGGGAAATGACATTCAGGGACTGCATCGATTGTCTTATTGTCAGTAAAAAGCCCGTTACTGTTACACTTTGATGATCGAATAATTTTTTCATCAACAGGCAAGTTTGTCACTAATTATTCAAACCACAACATTTCTTCAATTTTAAAGCCCCATACAGTGCAGTTGTGCCGCCTCTCTATAAAGCTGAAGTGATTACCGATTACGCTTGCGAATTGTCATTTTCCTGTTGACCTATAGAAATGTCCGGCGATCAAAACAAAGTATTCCCTTTGATTGCATTTGATTTGTATATGTGTGAAACTATTTTAGAGCTTTCTTAAGAAGGCCTTTGGTTCGTTTTAAGTTTTGTGTTAACAAAAGTTTCACATACAAGCGAAGTATTTTTTCAATCGTAGCTAACTAGATAAGAATCTGCTATGCACAAGATTCGAGAATAAACAATAATCAGTGTATTTAAAAACAAAATGGTAAACGGAATAACCACATATATACAACCGAACAACATTATTTGTTAAAAACAATAGTAATTTTCCCAATGTAAAAGAGTCCATAATCAGTGATATCGAGGGCTGACTTTCTGAACTGAGAGGTTCAATTCCCTCAGGTTATTGCTGAAGTACTGCTTTTCACTTTGTCGAAAGTTAAAATAGATGGTAAAGCGGCTGGTTTCAGTCGTTTTCTCTCACCTGTAACAGAGAAATACCAGCAAATTATAAAAGAAAACAATACAAAACTACTTTTGTAAGGCAGAACATACTTGACATTCCATCTTCATGTTTATATGTATAAACCTAAGCCTTATTTAAGATCTGAATTAAAATATGTGAAACAGGCTAAAAGTAATTTAAGAATTTGTATTTTTCATGACACCTAAAATGTGTTTATGATCTCAACAAATAAAATTCATTCTAGGATGCAATGTTAAGAATTTATTGAATAGCTCATTCATGTTAATTTGGTAACTAATCTGGTAGTTCTGGGGGTGGGGTTCGCTATAAAATAAGGAAACTTACTCATCTAAAGAATTTTATTGGACATAACATAGTTTTGCAAAGTAACTGCTGACTTCTGAGCGGCACGTCCCATGCACCTCTTATATTGGGACCACTCCTACCCAGGCTACCATCCGGGTCCCGGGTGAGTATCTGAAGAGAAACACTTAGTTCCACTGAATAAACCCGTTATTCAGTGGAGTAAGAGGTGGACATAACATTACTGAGCGATGTCGATAGAAACTTAATTGCTAAAAACTTACCAAGTAACGTGATCATGTAGTCTCTCAATGGAAATGCATAGAGCACACACACTGGGCGTGAGGCTTCGGCATCCACACACTTTTTAACACTTGGTGGACCCTTTTGACCACAATTCTCCACGCCTGTAGTAACCTTGGGTCTTTTGGGAATTTGTGACCACCTGTCGAAGACTTGCACCAGGGAAGATAGCAATAATAAGGCTTAGCGCGACGACGTATTTTGATAACAATTCGTCTTTTTACCAGCTGTTTACATGCAAACAGCGACGCATGCGCAATTCAATCCCCACTAGTACAGCAGCGACACCGCGTCGAATAGTCCCATTCGAGAAAAAAAGCGACAGATGTCTCCGTTATCCCTTGCTAGAGAGGGGCGTCTGGAAAAATGTGGTTTTGCAGTCGTAAAATTGAATTTAAAAATCCAGTGAATTAATACGCTCCGCAAAAGCTTCGTTTTACAATTTTTCGAAATATATGCATGAATCATTTACGTGCACGTTTTCAAGTGCGTTTAGACACTCTGTGCTGCGAGACCGGAGACCGCAATAACAATGTGCTGGCCAGAGTCCTCAAAAAGGTGAACCATGCACTGATACAGAGTTGTTTTAACAAGAGAACATTTAAAATGTTCTCTTGAATTTTCTCCCCTATCTGCATGTAGCAGTCTTTCTTTTCTAGACTGTCGCCGCCCCACGCGTACATGTCAGTTGCCACGGTTTAACCCTGACGCCTACGGCCCTGATATTGGATAGGCAAAATATGCAGTATACAAGATAACACAATATAATAAGGTACAGTTGGCCTAAATCTTAGAAAAATATAACTGGCCACAACAACAACAAAAGCAGAAACAACAACAAAATAGTTACCTATTGGCTTGTAAATATAAGCCGTTCCTATTAGAGGATATGGTTTGGGTCCTGGGATTTCATCGAACGGTTTTGCACTCATGAGGTCTTCAGGTCGTCCACCACGCAAAGGACATGGTCCCCCAGCGAAGCTTTGCGATGCACGTGACCACACGTGTACATCTAGTATCTCCTTCCTGGCAGCACACTTTACCCCACTTCTGATAGCCTGGCTCAACATCTGTCATGTATAGTACACTGTAACAGCGACACCAGTGAGCACACTATCAAGTGATTGTTCAAGAGAAAAAAGCCACATGGACGGGGAAAATCGCTGTGTGATAGACTCTCTTCGCCCTTAAAAACAAATCTGTGTATCTTTAAAACTCTTCCGGGATCGAATTTGAGTAAGAAAACCACCCACCTGACCCACAGGACTTGAACTTAGTGTGCGTCTTTGAAATATCCCTGCATATGAAGACCGGCATCAACAGGGAATAACCTATACACGTAACATCAGCTTGAAGCGAACATATTGAATAGTATGACTGTTACATAAAAAATTAAGTTTTGAATCTGGGCCATTGTCTGAGGTCCAGACTGAATCTCCTCTTCTTATACAGTAGAACTCTCCAAATTGGTAGTGCTTCAGAGGGAACTTTAGAAAGGTTAGCATTAATTCCGCAGTAACGCCTCCAAATAACTCTGACTTTGATGAAATATCTCAGTCTCACTGGATCCAACTTAGCGAGTTCTACTGTAATTCAATGACATATCAACTAACACGACACAACAACCACTGAATCTCAACCCCAAAGCCCCAGTATGCAATAGCTTTAGATGTCTATGACATGGTATGAAAACACAACAAGTATGCACATGTGTAGGAAGTGGGAAATCTGGAGGGACTGCTTGTACCACTCACTTAAAAGTTCTTAAGAAAATGTTTGAAATCTGTGCAAGTGATTATTTTGTCGTACAATTTGGATGAAAATGTCGCACAAAAAGACTGACGACCCAAGCAGGTACCTTTTCACCCACACTTTAGAAAGTCTTCCTATACCGATCCACTGCATAGGACAGCAACAGTTTAATGCAGATCAAATATACCTAAAAAGCTATGTCACAATATTTATAGTCATTGTATTGAAGAAACATTGGAATATTTCCAGGGGCAGATCCAGGATTTTGAGTTAGGAGGGCCAGGGCACAGTATTAGCCAGGATTTTGCCCATCAGACATTCGCACCCCCGAACTGTCAAATGGAGAATTTTAGGGGGCCGTGGCCCCCCTCTAAATCCGCCACTGGTTTCAATATAAGAACATGCATGTAGTATATCACCGGATTTATCTATACACACGGGACAGTCAAATGCCACACACAAAAGCTTTTCACAATTTCCAGTACTGGTACTGTAAACCCTCTGGCATTGCCATCTGTACCACCCTCAAAAATTTAATCTAAAACATTGGTAGTGACTGTCAAATATGTGACGGAAAGAAATTCCAGTGCTGTCCATTGACAAAGCAGCCAGTCTGAATTTATCTAGATAACGCTTCATCATCTGTGCCACGGCATTCTTGAACACATCTGGAGCACCAACAGTCGGCATTGGAGGGGCATCAATTTGTAAGTGAATTTCAAGATCACCATCTTCTCTGTTCCGCACTAAGTGCAAGGTGTTCTCCCATACTTCATGTACATACTCTGAAAAGCACAACAGCAGCATTTCAAAAGTAAAAATACAACATTTTGATTCCAGAGTAGTCCATGATTAAATCAAAAGATGACGATATATAACTGCAAGTTTTCGCCTACTTTTATAACCTTCAAGCAAATGCCAAAACAAGATTTTAATCCTGTTTTTTGAAGCAGATTACTTTAATAATCAAAACCTTGGAATTGAGTAACCATCGTGTTTTACTTTATTCACAGTCTGCATTCTTTTCAAAATACATTCATCTTTTGAGATCAGCTTTCTTTGCTGTGGCTTTTAGTTTTACTGATCCGTTAATTACTAAATCTTTCACGGAAAAACAATAGATATTTAAACACTTGAGAACTATGGTGACTGTGAAAAAAGATCGTTATTGTTCAGGCACTGCGAAAGCGTCATGAATTCTTAGACATTAAAATTATCAAGGTAACTTATCTTTTTACGAGACCAGCTTCAACCTTCATGATGTGTTCGGCGTCGAAGCAGCCGTCCTCAAAATGGTCGTAGCATATTTCGGCTCCGACAGATGGCTGACTTGACAGTCATTTTCCAAAGACGAGCAGTGCGCACGAAAACATGCCGTTACGCGACCAGATGCTTATCTTTTTAGAATTTAAATGGGCTCACGTTTTCCACCTGGGTAGTGTTAGAACAGTAAGCGCACACACACCAATGCACCTTTGCTAAAACACGCCAAGAGTGAACAGTCTTTGTTCATTTTGTACTGTGATATAATGGCGGTGCACTGCATTGTGGGACTTGATCCGGTTTGTGATCCCCAACAACATGTCACCGTGTCAAAGGTCAAATTTTCGCGGATTTTTCTATTTTCACTTTAAAGTAACTAAAGATACAACTATACCATAATTTGAATAAAATACATCCAAATAGCAAGACCTTGAAAATATTATTGCAATTTAACATTCTTGGACCTTGCAAATTACCATTTAAACTGTGGTATGGTTACAAAAAATGACAAGCATTGCCAGAAATCTATAAACAAGGTATTTGCGCATGCGTGAAAATTCCTCCCACGCAGCCCGGCTAATATACAGCAAATTCACAGAAAATGACCTTATGCGTGTTGCTTGTTGACCAGACGTCATTTGCCGATAGCAGATGTCATTCCCAAATTCATATCAAAATTTTATGAAAATTGAGCGGAATTTTATGTTGTCCATGTGGTGGTCAAAGCTCAATCGCTTTTACACGCAAATTACCCATTCAAAGCCCACTGAGGCCAGGGAAGTGCCGTACTTTGAACGGCCAATGCTTCGAAGAGGTTGAAGGGATTTCAGTTACCGATAGCGCCTATAGCTGGCAGTATAATCAACATTATAAGCACATATTTTTTTGAAATCCATAGAGAAAAAGTGTTGACCAAGAAGGGTTGAAAAATTACTAATATTCAATTGAGTGTGTGTTTGAATTCCACATACTATCATCAGTGGGTCGAGCGAATTCAAAGTTTTTGGTTAAATCACTGATAATTTTCACACCAGTATACTTATAACTGTTTATCTTATATGTACCATTTTGATAATTATACACGGCGTAGGGCGTTCAGCTGTAAATTAACGCTTAAGCCTATGGGATTCGAAGACATACACTTTAAAAGTAAGGAAACCAATGCAACTATTTACGGAATAATCAAGTTCAGGAGTAATCAAACACTTGAATTATTTTTACGAAACATTTCGGAGTATAAAAAAGGTTTTGTGGGTGGTTTCGAATTGAAAGGAGTCATCACAAGTTAAGTGTATGAGAATTTTCTGTTGCGAAAAACTAGTCGACTCGACTGGTAGTGCTAGATAAGGCAACGGGTAATAAGGATCGCTTTGACTTGCTTACGAGCGGTGACCCTTCATATTGGCCAGATATGTTCAGAGATTTGTTTCGTCTTTCCTTTTTAATTGAATATCTTTGAACTTGTGGTAATTTTGGGCTACTAAAATCTTCCTTGAGCTTGAGACACGCGGAGTGTGTGTAGCGCTGACCTAGTTTATTCAGAGAACCTGGCGGATGACCTAGTTTACGTATTGCTGGTAATGGTCTGATGTAGTGGCAAAATGGCTATTTACAAAAATAACTCAAATTCCGTGTACGTTAGGTTAACATTGGTTGGTTTAAATTTGGAACGTTCTTAAGGTAATTTACGAGCATAATTTACGGCGACATTTCCCCCATTTAATTTACGAGCTTAATTTTACGGCGAAACTTTTCCCCATTCAATTTACGAGCGTAATTGTACGGCGACAATCCTGCAATCTAATTTACGCTCGTAATTAAGTACAAGTGTAATTTACGGCGACACTTTCCTCTCAACGGCCCACGATACTAATAGTTTTTCCCGGACTACGTAGACAGTGTAACAAGACTTACCTGAAATTTTCCAAATGGTGATGATTGGCAATCGCCGGACTAAAAAAAAATTCGCCTCCCAATTTCCGATCAAAGTTCGAGGTACCTTGCAATGATGTCCTGATTATCTCTGCTGCTCTGGTTGACAATGTATCGCAAAAACTATTCTACGTGCGTTGATATCTGCGTCTTTATCTGTCCAGAGGCTGTCATTCTGGATCCCTGGTTCCCTGCGTGCCGCTAGGTGGAAGCCAGCACGCAAGTATCAAAGACGTTAACAAGATTATTCATTATGGTCGCCGCCATTATTGTGTCACGGACCGTGGCTACACTTAGCGGGGTTGTGTGCGCCGACGAAGTGCGCGAGGCAGGAAGCTACGGCCGATTTTAGTTTGTCAATTTCAAAATTGTGAAGTGTCTTTGTTTAAAATATGGAAAACAAAAAACATGAGCAGTGCAATGGAAAATACACATAGGCAAAATATAGATTATAACAAGAAAAAATTTGGGCTGTAAAAGTAATAAAAATTACAAGAAATACATCATAAGCAAGAGCGTGACTCAGTAATCAGAGGAAACCAAGTGAAAATATTGGCGATTGCAAGGTGAGCAGGTACAAAACCCATAGGATTTTGTCCAGGGGGGTCAGCTTAGTAATAAACGTAAGATAGATCTGCTGAAGGAGAGGTAGGAGCAAAAACAGGGGGCGCCCCTCAACCAAAAGGTTGGGGACGGAGATAGCTTTCTTTCCCAATATTCTAGGTGTTCATATCAATTAATGAACAATTAATTATTAAAACTTTCACCGCGAAAACTTTGTTCTAAAATTTAATTGAAAAATTAACAGAATCTCATCGCCCAACCATCAAATGTATCCTACGCCAATGTCCAAAAACGGCGTTCTTACCCCATCCAAACACTGGTCCAGATCTTTATTTCGAAAATACACACCTTACGACGTTCTACATTCAAGCAGGGGTGCCTGTGCCCAGTTACATGAAACAGTTCCAAATATCGACTCAACAGGGGCAGATCTAGGGTTTTTTAAAAGGGGGGGTGTCGGATCAAAGATTTTTAAAGAAGGGTGGCCCAAGTCAACAATTTGAAAATTCTAGCTTTGACATGACTAAAATCGAGAGAAAATGGGAGGTCTTAACCCCTTTGACAAAGGATCCGCCAGTGCTCAACGGTGTTGCCTAAATCTTTTGCGCATTTTTTCCGTTCTTTACTCACAGTTTTTGTATTTTTCTATCATTTTATCTTTATCAAGAACCCCTCTTTTGACTGATGACGTTTTCTAATAATGTAACTAAAACCTGGGTCCTTAAGTTAGGGCCGTTGCATGAAAAGATCCCTATTTATTTTTAATAATACTGACAATTCAACATAGAAAGCTCACATATACACAACAGTTTTAGGGAACAGAGTGAAGTCGCTACTTGGGACTGATTCACTGGACACCCAGCATCCGTGAATGATGATATCTAAAATGGGTAGCGAATTGGGGTGGGTTGTGGTGAATGAAACTGGATTCAAGAGGGGTAGGGGGTTGAAAACCAGCAAGAGATGGAATTCCTGTCTGCAGTTCAATAAACCTGCCTTGTATGTCCACATAAAACAGCCAAGATGCCTATTGAATACACAGTCCATTTAGGGTAGTTTTTACGATGTTCTCGAAAACCATTCACATTTTTTAAAATCAACTATCACCAGTCAGTTAAAGGCATATTCAGCCTACGTCGGCAGATAAGTACGGCCAACTTCAAAGTAAATAACACAAGAACGTCTTATTTCCTGACTTGATGTTTTAAAACCCGTGTCAAATTAAAAATCTAATCAAACGACGTCGTCACTGAGTGTAAGGGGGTTTCCAAGGTAATACACATATTACCGAAGTACCCACCGATGTAAGGCTCAATATGCTATAAAAAGAACACTTCCTTCGACACTCCCTATGTAAAATTACCACACTATAAATTAATATTTATTATGCACTTAAGTCCATACCATGATCATATAATATAGATTATTGACCAACGACAGCCAGAATGTTACTGTACGGGATCACAAGAAACAATTTAAATAAGTAACAGTGAATAAATAAAAACAATAAACAAATGAATAAATGAAAATACATAAATAATAATAAATAAATAATAGATAAAAAGAAATATATGATAATATAACAATAATAAATTAGTAAATAAATAATAATTATAGTAAATATTATTATCTTTTAGATCTCAATGTATTAAGACTGCAAAAAGAAATGAAAGAAACTAATCAATGGGCATAGCATAAACTAATCAGTAGTTCCCAAAGTCATGCAAACAATTTACAATAATTTTCTATATAAGCGGTCAAGTGCAGGGAACAGTAAAGACATTTAGTTCAAATCACCCAGTCCATCACTTGTTGGCAGACAACAGTTTCACGCAAAAAAATTCTTTGTTTCAAACGGGAACATCATCAATCCCAATCAGTGGGGAAGTAAAAAAGCATAAGTCACGAATTTTCAATTAACTGTTGTTGCAGCAGCAGGCATTGCAAAAAGCACAATTGTTTTTTTACCAACTGGAGCCGTCATACCTTGCCATATTTGTTTATTGCACACACGCTCGCTAGACGTCCAATGAACTTGGCCGGGTGGTTTGTTTCCCTCTCTACTGTCTCTGCAGGTATCACTTATTTTTTACACCGGCGTTTTTGATTGGGTGGTCGAATTCTCAGCAGGCAGCGCTTTACGCAAAAAAACTGGCATGACTTATGGAGGAAGTGTAAGTGTGGTCTGTTGTACAGACAAATCGGTGTTCAAAATTCATGTTCAAGAAATGTGAATCCCGAAAAATTGTGGTTGCGCCTTTTCAGAGTCATCTTTCTACTGTCGCTGGCTTTTGTTCACATCGCTGTCCGTACTCATGCAGTGTGAATAACACACTAGTTAAATCGGCCAGATGACGGCGTACGTGTTTATTGTACATGTATGTGCTTAAAGCCGGCGGCTATTAAACATTATTACAGAAATGAAATAATTAGTGCTGCTACGCCACTTGCCGGCATGACAAGGTTAAAAATCGTTCATAGTCCGCTGTTTTCTCACCTTGTTGTAAAGCTAACCAATGACTGCCAACGTTACATCAACCAATGATAAAGCGCGTGCTATTGCCTGCTACCTGCAAGCTGGCTACCACTTAGAGGCACGCAGGGAACCAGCGAGTCATTTTGGTGATTGTTAATTGACCTATCGCAAGCTCCTCCCCTTGCAAAAAGACACCTGACACCGGACAAACAAACAAACAAGATGTCAGAGGCAAGTACAGTCGCTAAACGACGTTCCTGGTGGAATCGATTAGTTTTTACGCTTGCCGAAAACACTTCCACAAAGAAAACAAGCGATGCTTTTCAGCCGAGAATTTTAATTAAATTCTGATATCTTGAACGCTTAAAAGTGTTCAAGATATCAGAATTTTTAAAGGCGACTATGAAAAATATATGCTTGAGGAAAAGTATTTCCGAGCCAGCGAAAACCCGATGAACTCCTCACCTCACGGGGTTCACCTTCACATGATAAATGACTAGGTCACTGATGCGATATGCTCATGTGCAGCTGGGTATGTACTTTAAAGTCGGATTATCTGTGAGATGCCACAGATTTCACTATCTTTGGAACAAATTCAGCAAAGATTCACCGATATTTTTACTCTGTCGTCTGCTACATTCCGCCAAACGAAAAGTAGGTAACAACTCGTAGGACTCCCCGATAACAAAGTAGGTCGAGTCGATAGCACTGTTTATGCATTTCTAATCTTCGAACGCAATATTTTGATTAAAAAATCAGGTTCATAGCCCGGGCACACACTCATCTTATCATAGGCAAGCAGTTAGCTCCGGTAGGTCTCGGGCTGAGTCTAAGTCAAATTAATGCATGGATTTGATTGTAATTGCACCATCTAAACATAAGTTAGGTCTACCTTCTGATGAACTTTGCTGCATTTTTTTGTAGTTTCATTGCAAAATGGTAGCTTCCAGTTATTTTTAAACGTATCAATATCCCTAAGCTGTGGTTTGGTAACAGAAGTTGACAAGTCTGGCGTATAATGATGAAAATGGCTATTTACAAAAAATAACCCAAAAGCTTCGTGAATCTAAATATCATATTCGAACAACTTCAAAATGAGCTGTATCTAATTCTACAGGCGAAGTGTATACTAGAAGTTCTCATCAAGAATTAACTCAACTGTTTATTTTTCCGTGGCAGAATTGCGTTTTCGTCAAATTGACTGTACTTTCGGGATTTTTATTTTTTTATTCTCCCAGTTCAACATAAGCAAGAAAAAGGATCTGGGATTCCCTGGCCTTAGTTTACAATTCATTGAAAGAAAAGTTTACCAAGTTAACAGTATACTTGAACTGGATTTTAGAAATACATATAAAAACATACAAGACAGTGCACTAGTATATGCCTCTGAAAAAGGGAGAGAGTATTTTGGAGTGATGAAATATCCATACATTTTTGTTAGATTATGCATTTGTGACCATCTGTTTGTAAACTTTTCTATTTCTAAATTTTTTTAATAAATGTATTTTTCACAGGAGTAATAAAGTTCAACTTCTTTTGTCAATATAATTAAATTTGGAGGTTCGCCATTAAGACGTTGCTTATGTAACTGGAACTTGCAAAGACACAAGATTGACATAGCTCTCTCATTAAGCAACGGTACCCACGTTTTGATGTTTGGGCCTTAATTAAAAAAAACAAGTTTTTTTGTAGAAATACCCAAGATACTGAGTCGAACGCCTTCTCAAAATCCACCAGAACCAGTAATCCAGGAATATTTTATTGGTCAGTTGCACAGATAAGATCATAGATTAATCCAATATTTTCACCAATTAATCTACCAACAAGATCGTGGATCAAACAATTCAAGACAGACTTAACACGTTCAGAAATACAGGCTGAAATTAATTTATAATTTATATTGAACAATGACATTGGCCTCC
>NMRA01000457.1:341284-354753 GCA_002633005.1 Phoronis australis | reverse complement strand
ACAGTCGTGGGCTCATTTCAACGCTTTGTATTGCCCTTACAATTATTGTTTGCACATTGATTTAAAGATACTATTTAAGTTTCATTCTAGTTAAAAACTTCATAAAAAGGACTTTAACGTAAATTATTTCTGTCAAAGTTTAAGACCAAGTAATGCTCATTCACCATAACTCCAAAGAGTTTCAAATTTAGCTGATTTTAATATAAATGTTTTTATGGTGCACCACCACCTAAAATGGCCACCGTATAGTATGACAGCTGGCTCATGCATTATGAGCACTCATTCCGCCACATGAGATGAGGTGTCCACGGAAACCTCACCCACTTGTTCATTTGCTTTTAAAATTCATTGCAGAATAAGATATAAAGCAAACACAAACAAGGCTGAAAATTACGAAATGTTTATAAACATGTAAATATTGTAATGATAACTTTCGGATGACATGAAGAAGATCGCCCTGTATTCTAAAGTGGTGAATGTAAATGAAACGGTATCTTCCACATATTTAATATGTGGAAGATACTGTTAAAACTGGTTTAATATATTCTCACAGCGTGGCTGAAGAACGACCAAAATATTGCAGGACATGTATTTGTATTCGTGATGAGCGCACGTCGTGAATGTGTGTGATTATTGTGGTCTCTACGTCTTCTTTTACGGAACTTACACAGTGAGTGAAAGTGCAATTTTTAGACTGAGATGTTTTTTTAGATTTATTCGGAGAGAAACTTATCGATTTACTGTTTACAGGACACACATTTTATAGAATATGAAAAGAATACGATAATTAGAGCGGTGTGGGGTACAATGTTTACATAAGTTGCCGCACCAGTAACGCGAGAGGAGTGTGCATTTTGCTTCATAATAAATTCAACTTTGAGGTGACTTACGAAAAATACGACTATAGTGATAATTTATCATTAACGAATATCCTTATCGAAAACGTATTAAAGTTTCTTTTATAAATTTGAATGACATTTATTGTGACAAACGGAATCAATTGGATACACCCTGTCGGAGCTTGAAAAAGATTTCCTTATAATTTGTAGTGATTCGAATTAAGTTTAAGTTTGTTTTTCATACAATCATTTGAAAATCCCGAATGTGAAAACGGAAATTATTGTTTCTGCTCAATTCGATCTTATTGACCCTTGGCGACATGGCAATCCCGACAGGACAAAATTGACTCGGAGTAGAACGAATCCGGTAAAGAACGCCCAGCTTTACTAGCATGATATGGAAATTGTGACATATGAACAAGGATATACCTGTAGGACTGATTATTTCTGTTTTGTGGTTGGAATCAGAGTTGCAGTTTCTACAGGTCCGGCCTTTGTGGAATTTGTTAAACATGATTTAGCTCAGATAAAAATCATTACGCTACCGTGCCTTATACAATGTAGCAGAGATGCATTTTTGAGATTTCAGATAATGATTTGAATATGCACGCACACGATTCTTTGTTTGTTGAAATGTTGCCTCTCAACATTCCCAATGAAACTATTCAGAGACCAATATCCCAACTAAAAGTTTAGAAATACAAAGGAACATGCTATTTGACTTAACACAAAAACGACGACCAATCCATTTTGATGAAATTTTTGAACAACGTTTTGAGGAATTACGAGATATTTCGAGAAAAGCAATGATGATAACCTGAAGAAGATGGATTGAGTATGGTGAAAAACCATCAAAATATTGTTTTTTTAATTTGGAAAAAGGAATTATAACACCAAAAACCTGACAAATTGAATATTAGAATGGAGAAACAATTACTTCTAATCTAAAGCTAGTTTCACTATGCATGAAAACCAAAAGGGTTTATTAAACATAGGTGAAAACACGAAAAACGGTTATGACCTGATGAGTTTGCAAGTATATAGGGAAAATTAATATGTCAGACCTTCTAGGACTAGTCGAAGTCCAGAAGGCCTTGGATTCGATTTCGTGGAATGTCGTGTATGAAACACTTTTTTCCAGTGAAAATTATGTTGGCTAGTAGCTCTCTTCTCTCAGTGATTCAACATAACTCCTCTTACGAATATTTTAAGATTAGCTTCAAGATCCGAAAGGGTGATTCAATCACGCCAAATCTCCACGTGCAGAGATTTTTGCATACCTGTCTATATTTTAGCATTAGCTGATACAAAATTGAAATGTTTCAAATCCGTTTGATTCATAAACTTTTAAGTACCAATACTTTTCAAGAAAAATTAGAATCACCAATTCCCGAACCTGTGCCTTTTTGGTCTTGTGAATTTGTACGACCTTTTAAACTATCCTGGTTTCAATGGTTTGTCAAAAGTTGAATTTATCAATGAATTTCTCTTGTCCGGATGTTATCTTCGGCAAACTTGCAGAACCAAAAGTGCTAAATTTAATATCAGTTCTTGGCAAATGTCACTTACATGGCCGAAATAATGGATATTAAGGTTTGTGTCGAATACTTAAAAACAAAAAGTGAGTATTAAAAAATAGGAAAAAACATTTCTACAAAAATTGTGAATATTCCATAAACTCAACAATAGGTGGACTCCTTTTCATTTTCTATTTAACAATACAAGTGAGGCCCTAGGGTTCTGTTTAAGACCGTCGTTTCTCTCGTCTTCAGACAGGTTATTTTGATTTTTCAAGTTGCTTTTCTTGCCAGGTGTGGTATGATGCTGATTCAAAAATGATGAAAACTTCGGGAAAATTCTCGGACACTGACACCCACGAAACCGTTATATATGATTTTAATACAGGTACGACAAATTGTATTTTTGCCATGCACAGTAGATAGATGTCTACAATTCCTGAACATGTATGAAAAGGAGCGTCTTACGTACATGTAAAACACTTGCGAGTCACTTGTGGAGAGCAAGCTTTTTTAATGAATTGCGATTGTGATTCCCTCCCACAATCCAACATTCCAGCGACACTATCCAGTCCCTACTGGGTTCAAAAATGACCTCAAAAATTGACCTTGATAGTTCACAAAAAACAATTTCGTGTGATTCGTTACATGCCGCTAGCAACTGGATTGCCTTTGTCAAAAATACGCTAGGTTGGGCCTTGAAGAAGTCCCAAAACTTCTCGTCCACTAAATAACAGTTTGAGCTAAATTAGATAATTATGACGCACCGGTAAAAATGTTAAAAAAGAGCTATATCAAACAGAACAAGGAATGGCCGTACTCTAAAGTTACTTGATATGACCGGAAACTACATGCATGCATGTGCAAAATGGCAACTCGCTTTGTCGAAGTTGGCAGATTCTCGAATTGAGCCAGATCATTCCAGTTACGTCTACAGAGGGGGTCTAACTTTAACCCCAAGACGTTTTTCGATGGTCGAAATCCGGAGGCTTCTCACTATCAAAATATGACAAAACGTAAAGTTATCATTGGGGTTTACTACAGTGAAAATATACCCTCACTGTGGAACTTTCTCCGTAAAATGTTTTCGCGATGGTAAATACGGCAACAATAGACAAAAAGTTTAGAGAACCTTTACTGGAATGAAAATTCATACCTCCGAAACGAATCTCCGATTAGAGCTGTATTTATTTTGGAAAGAAACAGAAAAATATATGTACTACCATCTGCCAGGGAGAAACGGATAAGTAACGAAACTAGTTATTGTACTTTACAGGCATCAGATATACTATTGAAATGTATGATTGGGGATGTCTGCCCAGCTTCATCAAACCAGATGACAAAATGGTGAACCGAAGAGGAAATTCTTCATTTTCTATGATTGGCGTGAACGAGTTCCTTGGCGTAGAGGATGATCTTAGTACCGTGTTTGTAGGAAAGGTCAGTGAACATTAATACGATGTTTACAGTTTTTCAGTGCTCTCAAGGAAAGTTGTTTTGAAATTCTTCCCAAATTTGACTGAAAATTGCTCATTCGCAAACTGAACAATTGCAATTTCTCAAGACGCTACTTGTCGTTTCAACTGTGCGTCACGAAAAGCATTTAAAAATGCTTTGCGTGACGCATAGCATGAGATCGGTACTGTACCGGAATAGATAGACTACGTACATGTAAGCGTGTAAAAATAAAGTAAGTCCATATTTTCTAATTTCATAACAAACACAGGAAAAGCAAAGTCATGTAGCGAAATACTGAAACTCGACGTGAAACAATAATCAGCACCAGAGAAGTTGCGCAAGGTAATTCGCTAATTATTAGGGTCTGGCTTAGGAAGAAGATTCCTGTTATTTTTCGTGTTTTTAAACAATGTGCTGAAGGACTAAGATTAACACCAATAACCCCAATAATGAGTTTTCGGCGTAAAACCGAGGAAGTTCCTTTAAAGTTTGCACAAGATGCAGCTTTACTATTCCTGAGCCAATTTTGAAGCTTAGAAATTGAAAACTGTGTGTTGTCACAACAAAGACAAACACACTCAACGGAAACACAAAACTGTTACAAGACCAAAACAATCTCAGAGAGGAATTCCACGCTCAAAAGAAAACAGGGTAAAGTTGGGATATGCGCAAAATTAAAGAAAACCGGAGCGCGACTCCATGCATCGGGTTACTTTACAAATACTTTCCGCGGCATCGTATCGTATCAAAGATTACGACTTAATTGTTACGGTGTCACAATATTGTGTAATGACTACCTTTATAAAATTGTCAAGACACACTTGTTTGGAAAAATGACCTTTGTAATTTTAGAAGTTACGTGTAGACTGTAGCTTTACTAGAAAATGATAAAAATTGCTTCGAAATTAGGGCTATCAATATTGAAGATAATTTTATTCAATTTCAATTTATAAATATGTCGAGTTTATGTTAGCGCTACAAAAGTTGTAACTATGATGACCTACTGTAGCAATATTGATTAATTATTACGCAAGCTCTACTCGAAATGATGTCGTATGGAGTTTGCAAGGTATAGTTTAACTTGCGACATCCATGCGACGGACGTAAACGCGTCGCATGGCTATCACCTATAAGACGCTGCCATTGTTTTCTTTCACTGCGGCTTGTTGGATATAACAATATAGATCGCATGGACATCGTACATGTACCTTGGACCAATGAGCTGATACCAGGTATAGCTCATTGCTTGGACGCACATCAGCCGGTTACCGACAAATGCTTACCAATATCTTTAATATAACAAAGAAAAACAAAGTGAACAACGGATACTTCAACATACCGATTTCGACCAGCTTGCGACCTAGTTTCCCATGGTGCAATCAAAAGATTTGGATAAATTTGTTGGTGCAATTAATAGAAGACAGGAAAATTTGTTGGTTTGGATGTTTTATTGAGTGGCTTCTGTGGCATAGTTTGACTTCTTAACGCACTTTATCGTTTAGAGAAAAGTGAGAGACGTATGGAGCGAAATTTGGATTGGCCGAGTTGGTTCCAACATGACAAGGGAATGGTACTTTTTGTCAGTAAGTATCTATTAAGCCTGTCTACAAAGTCTGATTAATTGTTGTATGCAAATACGTGTACGACTAGTAACCTACGAAGTCGAGCTTGTTGAATCGGAGTATATGCGCCGATCGACTCAACGCAAGTACAGACATGTCTACACACTCCGATTAGTCACATGGAGGCACTGAAAAGTTTCCTTTGGCTTTCGCCTGGCAGAGCACACATCACTAGATCTGTCCCCTCTCTTCCACTGTGGTGAAAACTATGAACAAAATGAAAACTTTGAAGAATTTCACCTTGACAGTGCTACACATGACCAGAGAAATTGTTTCATATTTTGGCCCTTTCATTTCAAAAGGTAGCGAACGGTTTCGAAAATTTTGACAGAAGCGCAAATCGGAAAATTTACTTCCCTGCCCGGTTAAAGCTGGGTATAAATCAACACTGGATTATGAAAACAAATTTCCTTTAAATTCCCCAAATGTGGCCCAAAAGTGCTTACCTTTCGATCAGATTGTTTTGTTCTTCTGGTTTGTCTGAGGTCTACCTGAAATCGCAGCAGATTCCTCGGGCTGGCTGCAATGCAATGGCAAGATGCTACAGGGGGCGCTGGTTTAAAGTAGTGGATCTAGAGCTGACCCAGTAGTTTTTATCATTCACAACATACTGTAAAACACAAGCAAACCAGATTCACTGAACCTTCTTGTAACGCATACCTCAAAATTGCAACAAAACCTTAACTGCCGCCGACCTTGTCTAATCCAAATAATTGACAAGATACGGAATAAAAATTGGTTGCGACTACAGGCTAACATTTATGAGCCACAGGCTCCGAACATTCGAAGACCTCGTATATGTCTACTGTGTATACAGGGATTAATTCACATAGTCGAGCATTTAGTGGTCTTTGTTCTCTCTTTGTGTAGTCTCCGTGGGTCACGTCACCAGGAGTTGTGTATCAAGTTGGCACTCTTATCATGATAAAGACTTACAAGGTAAGAAACTTGTGCGCAGACTAACATTCTTCTTCTGCACGAACTAAAAGTACACTGTTCGAGACTACATTCATTGGTCTCACAACCTGGAAGTCCACCATTGAGACTTAATCAAATGTTCTGAAGGTATGATGGGCAGAGTGAATCGAATACACAATTGATTTATGACCTGTGAGCGCCAACATAAGATTGCAAGAACGCTTTAACAATAAAAAACTTCTTACCTGATCCTGGAAACTCCTTTCGTGTGGAGTTGAAACTGTACGGTGTGCATTTTTTACCATACCATAAAAAACATGTAAAGCACATAGGGACACATCTATAAGTTCAACCTGGCATAGTTGATAGTTCACCCAAAACGAGAAAGAAGGCGTTAAGTGTGTGAACGGTTTTCTTCCGTGCGACTAATACCACGCAACCTCATGAAATATGACGTTGCTTTCGTAAAATATAACAATGGTACATTTCTCGCATGCGCATTTGACGTAAATTGTAACAATTACATAAAATGTAACAACTCAGAGTTACATTTTAGGGGAGGCCTAGCAACGTGAAATGTAACAATGACCTAAAATGTAACAGTTGTTACATTTTACGGCGTACCAGTGCGGGCATATTCCTGTGGTAACAGGCTAAAACGTCTTTTAAAACTTACAAGGCAGAAAGCCGCGGTTTTTAAAAAACCTTTGCAGTTCTGTCTGAAATTCACATAAATATACGCAGATATGAAACACTGGAGGTTACGAAAATACCCGAGATGTTCAGGAAGCCATCGGCGGTAATCGTTAACTGCGCACAGGCAGACTTCACTAGAAAATAGTTGGACGTATAACTGAAGTTCGGATAAAGTTCACTTTCTAGGGTAAATTAGAAGCTACGAAAATATCCGAGGTGTTACATGTAAGCCGTGTACGACTGGTTGACTTCATAGCCTTTTGTTTACGACCCCAAGCCACCTCAAATATCGACGAGATATTCCGCATCGTGTCTCTACTTATGAATGAAATGAGCTGCAAATGAGCACTGATCAAGAGAACGCTAATTGTGTAGTTTGTCTGGTTTCCTGGGTTTCGTTCTGTAAGGAGCACAGGTGTTGCCGCAACCCACTGAAATTTTTAACCCCAAAAGGTCATTGTCAACATCAAAGCGACTATAAACCCATGTTCCGTCTGAGAAGTAAACTTTTCATTTTATTTTAGACCACCTCTATAAACTTGCTCTCAACATGTTCTTTCACTCAGATCAGTGATGTATACGTGTGCAAGGGTCTAGGGGTTCGTATCCCTTTGAACCATGCTCAGAGCATAACATGACAAGTTATAACAAGCCAACTTGTGCCTTCGTTTGAAGCTCTAAAATGAGTAAAATCACATCTGATTTGGCTAAGGATCATTTTAGACCAATTTCATAACAGCAAATGATATACGTCAAATGTTGTTTTTTGCGATGGAAGATGGTCTCCTATAGCCACCTTAAATTCCATTTGCATTGCACGCTTGCATAAATAAATAGGCCTACATTTGATTTGAAATTTACATTTGCATTTATAACGGATTTATTTATAGCATTTACGAATAGTAAATGATTAGTATCTAGGGTTTCCAAACCGTTACGACTCCGTCATAAGGGCTGTGCTACTGTTACCGTTTATATCAGTAATGAAACTCATAACGCAACTACTACCGCACTCCCCATGACGTCAGCAAAAACGTTTCTATTGAAAGTCAAGAATAAACACTGACATTGTATTTTACAGCTCATGCCGCAAACAAAGCCGAAACTTGTCGAAGTTGTCAACATTATCGGATTCAACTTTTCACCCGAGAACTGGAAGGAGTTTGAAGACATCAGCCATTGCTATCCTCCGGGCACTGAAATTCGTTTTGTGATTACACTTGATGGTATTGGCCTATTAATAGATACTAAAAACGACTTTCCCATCCAGTTTCCTGAAACGAAATAATGCTCTGTAGCCCTCAACAGTCCTCAAAAGTTTGGAGGCAAATTTGTAAACTCCTTTTAAAGTCTGTTAAACTGGCAACCGTGACCTACGCTTTTAGCGAATTACACGCAACTGTGGGAAAAGGCCATATCCAATTTGTGAGACAGGGGTATGAGTTTTTAGTTGATTCCTGCTTTTATCTTTCAAAACGGATGCAAATGATGAATTAGCAGGTGACAAAACGAGGATTGACTGATATTATTAAAACAGGGTTTAGTAACTTTTTAATTCTTGGGAGCTAGGCTTAAACAACAATTTTCGTGCAAACACGTGCAAACGGACTTTACACAACCTTTGCGTTCCTTTACGTATGTAGCATGCAACGTGACGGACAAGTTAAATTTTATTTTGTCAAACTTCTCACCAAAAATAAAGGTTCCAAAAATGTTGTTCCAATTCCGGTGTGGGTTATCACTCATAAATGTCACTTAGTAAAGTTTCCATTATTTGAATCAATTTTTAAAAACAAACAGTGAAAAAACAGGATATTGACAACTTTGTGATTTATTTCTGTGCAAAAAGCAAGAGAAGAATTACTGTAAATCGTCTGGTGTCCGACAACGTCGCCAGCAAAGTCAAATGGTCAAACCTGTGCTTTCATTCCACTCATTGTTTGTTTTTCTATAATTTATTGCATTGTATGGATCTAAAACCAAACTTTCGATGGCGCAACAAAACGTGAGATGCATTTGGGGTCTATATTTCAAACAACAAATTTCAGTTGGCCTTCAAAATATGGACTTGGTGATTGCTGAGAATGCAGCCATAAACATTAAGAAGTTGGTTGCCAAAAGACTTGGAATCGAACCACTACGCATTGTCAAGGCCGAGGTAAGATGTATTCTGGTCTGAATATGCGTTAACGGTGGGATAGAATCAAGTTGAGCAACCTCATTTTCAAATGATTTTAAACATTTTCAGTCGATAGAGTTATTCCGTCTTGGCATCCTTGAAGGAGGTATACGCGTTGACGCATTAGAGTCTGGTGAACATACCTGACACCTGGTTCTCCATTGGTCAACCAAGGTTGAGCACAACCTGTGTATTTAAACCAGCTGCACATAAACATATAATATTGGAAATTTAATTGGAGTAACTCGAGTGGTAATACAGATGATAAGCACGAGCTGTTATGACCATGCCCACTGCTCACATTGACTGCACGTGATTGACTTCACGTGATTGACTGCACGTGATTGACTGCACGTGATTGACTGCACGTGATTGACTGCACGTGATTGACTGCACGTGATTGACTGCACGTGATTGACTGCACGTGATTGACTGCACGTGATTGACTGCTCGTGATTTACTACACGTGATTGAATGCACGTGATTGAGTGCCAGTGCAGTCGGGTAAACTGTCTAAATTAAATGCGATTAGTTTAAGGTCAGACGACGTCATCGAGAACCAATCAGATGTCTTACCTGGTTGACCTGGCGGAACCGGCGAAGTCAATCAAGTGCTGCCAATGGTTCTGGTTTACTGTGCAATTCTACTGTATCGTAAATAGACAATGGGAAAAATCAAACCCAATGGCCTCGTTTTCGAGTATTACATCAGACTGTAAAAGGGAGGCTGGATGCAGAGACAAGCACACATCAGGGTGACATCTACACTGTAGGCAAAGTATTTCAATGACTTTTCACGGATAGACATGCGTAACAATATGCACTTTCCCTGTGCTGCGACTATGCAGGTTGCGCTGTGACAGAGGGTAGGCGTAGGTTACGTACTCATGTGGGATAGCAGTCATCCCGCCAACCGCCATTTGTAGATATGTGATCTGTAGAGATCACGTCATTTCAGTAGTATTTCAAACAACCATGAGTTCAGTTTGTCATAGCTACGAGCAAACAAGTAGCGCTTACGCAAAACTAAACGTCTGCTTACCGAGCAGACGGTAGCTTTTTGGATTCTGGCACACATCTATGCAGTGGGATGTTCACGTAAAATTTCGCTATCCGTTAACGGTCGGTTAATTCGACTGTTTAGATTTTGAATTTGTCAGAAAAAAAGTTAAATCTGAACCAAGGCTAGTTATATTAACACTCCTAGTTTTCAAAGATGCGAAATGTTCCACGGGGTTGTAATTAAAATTATAATTATAACAAGGCATCTGTTTTCACGAATTAATTGTTAAACTTGCATTTTGCGATGTTAAGGTGATTAAAAACGAAAATCGAACTTGATCTTTTACTCTCGTGAAATTGATCTTATGATATTCTTTGAATTGTTGTTTTATGAGAATGTCATTCATTTCAACCGGATGTTGCGCACGTGCACAATTTTAGGATTGGCATGCTTCAACAAACTTTGGAGCGTTTTCTTGAGTCGCGGATGTTCTTGCTTGTAACGAACATCCGCCCATCCGGTAAGGAATTATGAAACCGATTTTACGAGCCTTTAAGGTCATAAAATCCGTGGCTTAGATCATTTTTCGGTTTTCGGTAGCCAAATATTGAGTAAATGGACTTTTAAATTTAGTGTCATTCAACTTTTTCGATCTTTTTGGGGGCACCGCCAGAAAGATTTCATGTCGAAAAGCGGAGCTACATCTTTTTCTTCTTTTTTTCTGTACTCTTAGTTCGAATACGATGGGTTTCAACATTGCTTCTTTTACGCAATCCTTCTGGACGCCGCGCGCGTAAACGGGCGACTGAACGAGACATATAACACAAACAGTTCAACCACAGTGTATACGAACCTTGCGAAAACAGTTCACGACGGCTCATTAAAGTTCGTCGAACAGGTAAGCGCAGGAAGATTCAAAGTATGTTCAGTCAAGAATAAACTTTCGTCATTAAAACATTGAGGAAGCTCAATTTAGGTATTTCAAACTTAGTACATGTTTTTACCTTCCTAAGCTACCTACCCGTTATTCATGAGAAAGATTTCTGGTGCCACTCTGTCTTGTTTTCTGAAAATCTATGCCAATATCCTAACTTGTTACATTCTCTGTTATTAGCAGCATGAGGCCCCGCCTCTCAGCCGCCAGGGTCAATCCTTCTACAACTTGTGCCAAGAATTGTACATAAACGAGTAGTAGTTCATCTAGAATTCTAGTAGCTAATAAGACTGAGAGAGATTCCGTCGTACCTGACTTCCTTCATGTATTTGATTGCCAACATACTGACCCGGAATCCAGTGAATGCACTCACGCAGCCCAGACGTCGAGTCCAGGGTGACAATAATTTCTTCAACACAGGCACTGAATTTTGCTCTAAAAAAAGATTTTTGCACCTGGTCACTTAAAGAGGCCATTGTCGGTTTTACTGTCGAAAATCGTATTTTGGAGATTATTGTTCGATGGAATAATAGACTTCTTGTTGTTATCATTATAAAACAACAAAATCCAGCGTGTTTTGCGATTTTATTACAGACGTTCGCTGAAATTAGGGGCAGTTAAATTAAACTACTAAGTCATACATCGAACGGGAATTCGCTCCGCCAGCGGTAGGCTGCAACCGTGTCAGTTGTACATCTACATCCAATTTCCTACGGAGACTGATCTCTGGAATCAGTTTCCTCACCAAAAATGTCCCTTTAGTTTCTTGAAGTCTAGGGTAAATCTGTTTTGTACAGTTATTTGTTTTTGAAAAAAACGTTTCATCATAAAAAATGATGCGCTTACCACGTGTAAATTATGTAAATTATTTTTAAGGAAATACTGATGGAAGCCACCTTTGTAGAAAGAATAAACTTCAAGCCCGAACAGATACCGACGACCTATCGTACTCCACCCATCCCTACGAAAAGTCCAACCACCACCACTGGATCATCCAGTAAGGCTCCAACGTTATCCACAGAACGTCAGTCATCAATGAAAATTCCGCCTACATTATTCACTAAGCAACAGCCATCCTCATCAGTAGTAACTACTAAAACTAGAATTCTGACAGAAACTCCACCCACGTTTCACGTTCCCACTCCCACTACACGACTGACGTCAGAAGTAACGTCTTGCAGTTGTCAGGCTGGTTCAACCCTCAGTAGTGAAAGTACAACGAAAGTTGAAGAAACTTCCTCTTATGTCTCGGGATATTCCGCAGGTAAGAATCTTGTTAGGTCTCAGGAAAAATAAAGAGAAAATTAAAGTATTGTTTTCGTTACATTCGTCAATTTAGAACATAAGCTGAGTTTCATCAGTTTGTGCTTGCATTATTTTAGAAAGCGGGAGGGTTCCCGCGGAAAGCTGTTGCTCATTATGGCGGCCATTTTAGATGGCAGTGCACCATCAGCATAAATATCAAAATTAAACTTCATGTTAAATTCAGCTAAGTTTGATGATATTTGGAGTTGTGTTGAATGAGTATTATTTGAGCAGAAGTGTCGACTGAACTGAAAAAATCCCTATTTTAGTTAAAAGAGTTAAAAAGAGTATCTTCAACGGTGTTTTTGGGAACTAATTTACTAGTGGATCTAGAATGTCGCCATTAGAAGCGTAAGCACAATGTGCGAAGGCCCCCCCGAAAGCCCTAAAAACTTCTTTCTTCTTTTTTATTGATGCGGAGGTAGTATAGTGTCTGTCCCGTAGCCCGTCTTGTAATCTACGTAAACGATCGTTTTAGGCCAAAACAGAAGCACGGATTTTAAGATGAGCGCGTAAGTAAATACAGACATGTTAAACCCGACGTTTCGGATTATTACTTAAACCATTTCCAAGACGACACAAGTGGAAAACAAACTGTGTAGATACACGTCAAAATGCATTGTGAGATGAGACTAGAAATCAAAACAGTTGCAGCCGATTTCATAAAGGTGGTTTAACAAAACCAGGTTTAAGACTTAAACCTGGTCTTCATAAACCTGGGCCCGGTCTCTAATCTTTGTACTCGAAACAAACTCGAAACTATTTTTGGCAATTTCTCTGCTCCTTTTGTGCGAACTTAAGATAATTGGTTATCAGACTGTGCTCGAATACATTATAGTTTATGCATAGGAGTTTCTAGTTCAAGTTTGCCCTTGAAGACCCTTATATTCGTGCTACAAACTCGAGTAAAAACTCGAAATTTCGAGTTCAAACTCGAACTTATTGCTTTAATATTGGGTTTACAAACTGTGAACTAAGGGCAATAAATTATCTACGTA
>NMRA01000457.1:329176-341106 GCA_002633005.1 Phoronis australis | reverse complement strand
GGTCTAAACTGGAGTTAAACCAGGTTTTACAAGACCACTGGTATAAAAGTTAAACCACCTTTATGAAATGCAGATTATCATTAAACCTGGTCTAAGTCCAGTTTAAACCAGGTTTAACTTTAAACCACCTTTATGAAATCGGCTGTTGGAGCTCAAATGAACCAATGTTCCTATTGAGATAGCCCTCAGCATGGTTCAACCGTATATGCATAGCCTCCTTTATGAGGAGCCTCAGGGTGGCATTATCCTTGCTTGCGTTCAGTAGCCGCTAGGACCTACGCTAGGACCTACGCTAAGACCTAGCTAAAACCTAGTCAAAGTCACGTGTTCTAATTTAAAATGCAAGGCAATATCTCACGTAATCTCGCGAAGTCTTGCTTTTTAGCGAGGTCCTAGCGTTACTGAACGGGAGGCTTGTCGAAGATATGAACACCTGAGCAATCTATAGTGTGACCAGTTATCAAGGAATGATTGTGAACAGCACTGTGTGTCTTTAAATTGTTTTTTTTTGACTCTGATGCTAAGACTCCTGTTCGTCATTCCAATGTAAAACAGTCATTACAGATGTGTTGGTACACAACATGACTTCTTTGAGAAGTAATAAACCGAAACGTCGGGTTTAACATGTCTGTATTTACTTACGCGCTCATCTTAAAATTCGTGCTACGTAAATAAGTGATTTAAATGTTTGAAAACAAACTGCTTTCCGTAGTAAGATATTTTCGATTTATATACCGTATTCATGTTCTGTAGTGTAGACAATTTCCAAACTCGTAGTTGGGGTGAAAAATTTCGTTATCCTTCTTCATATATTTTCAATACATTGCTAAGCCCGTTGAAGAGGCAGGTGTATTTTTCAAATCATTGATCACAGAAATATTAGATTTCGGAACGCACTCTTTAGTATTGCAGAATGTATGTATGTGCCAAGCATAAATAAGCCAATAGAAAATTAACGTTTTCGAGCATCACACTGCCAGGACTTTTCATCCAGCACAGAACTCGGACAAGCGAATACAGTCTCTATGATGGAAAAGTAGCATCACATGTATTTAGGCTTACTAGCTCTCTCTTAAAACTTGAAGTGTATTTGTCAGCAGCAGGCGTATCAAAGAAAAAATGCCGAATGACGATCGAACCATGCAGTAGCTGAATTTTTGCTTTACAGCAAACTTAAATTTCTGTGTTTGTACAGGCTTACATTCTGGCTGCAAAGTAAGTAAAATTTTATTACCTGACACAAAACATTGACGTCCACGTGATCTGAGATGGCAAATAAAAAAATGAAAAATAGGCCTATCCTTCTGACCACACGGTCCACCCTACCCACTGGGGTGTCTAAGCTTCATATTGGATGATAAGGTTTGATTATCGTCAGAATTTTTCGTTCGCACTAGATTTTTTAACAAAACATGAGGCGTTCCATAATGCGGGACCAACCATTAAAGTCATGGGTTAGGAAGAGTTTGACGGTGGTATGAAACTTTCTCAGATAGGGAATCAACCCAATTCCCTTAAATGTCAGCGCTAAATAAGTTATGAGTTTTTATCGACTCTGGTTGTACTTTCTTCTGCCATTTTTGTTCGTTACTACGTCACGTTTCAAGTTTGGAACATACCGAGAGTAAACTCTTCATTGAATTATTTTAAGAATTCAATGAAGAGTTTACTAAAATAAGAGTTTACTAAAATAAGAGTTTATTAAAATATTACTGAAAATATATAGTAACTTTTTGATGCATACCCCCCAATTTAGGCACCAAGGTTCCATTTCCAATGAAACAAGGCAAACGTTTTGATAATCTTATTGGGAAATATGGTCAGTAAAATACTAGCTCATAAATAATGACCACGTAAAAGATAAAATAATATTATTGAGTAAACAAAGTTCACGCATGCGCAGAAGACGTAAGAAACAATGAAGTCCCTATTAGGAACTTTTTCACGCAACTGGCCTCTGAATTGCGAGTTCGGTATAGAGCAAGTTTCTTGCGAGAAAACCCAGAACGCACCCAATATCACTGACGCCAGTCAAATCGATTGTTGAGCAAGTAAGCTAGGGACCTTACTCGCGGTCATTGACAAATTATCCGCCACTGAAATGAGTGGTCGGCGAAGCTGGGATATAAAGTTGGATTAGGGACAGAATTCCATGTTTCCGTTCCGTAAGTGAAGTTTTTTGGCCGTAAGTGTTTTGCGAAACACCCCTCCATTTCGTCGTTTAAGATTTGGAAATTATTTCTGGTGCATGGTGGTTCATGTAGTCGGAATTTCGTGGCAAAAGTTCTGTGAGTCAATCATTCTTTGATAAGAAATTCATAAATTTCATTTTCGCCCATGTTCACGAAATTGGCCCGTTTGTAAAACTGCGGCACACAATTTTCCTCGAACACAGTCAACTTTTTTCTGAACAAAAACATCCAGAGTTAAGTGATTTAGAGAAGTAACAGCTTAGCTGTATCTTTACTCTTTCAGGTGCCATGGCCGGATTGGGATTCGCTATGCTTGGTCTGGGAATTGGGTTGACGTTGATCGTGACAAAAATATACCTGTCACGACGACCTGCTGATTCAGCAACTATAACCTTGGTTGAGATGTGAAACTAATTAGAACGAGAAGCTGAAATCAGCGTTAAGATCGCATCGTTGAAATAGATTTCACCTGACGCTGATTGTCACCTTACTCTTCCGTTCGAAGAACGAACGATAGAACGCGCAGTTCACTATAGGCCACGACAAGAAAAAAATTAACAAAAGTTCATTGACTCAAATAATCTCATGGTTTATCGAAAGGGCTACAAGAAATAGGCCTAGCTTAGTAAACTTAGCCCGACACACAACGACGCGACTCGTCATGCCTCAGCAGGTGAAACGAGGGGCGTAGTGCACGTGTGTGGTCTGCTTTCCAGTGACCATGACTTTTCTTTCAAGAGATTCTGAAGTAAAATATAAGACCCTTTTTACAATTAATACAGTGAATTTAGTTTTCCAAGTAGGATGAAAGTGAGCGGACTGAGAGTTAATGATAGGTCAGTATGTAGGCTCAGAACGTTTTAGTATTCAAGTAAAGACGGTACTGTGCATTTTCACGAAAGACGTCGCTCTTGTCGGCTGGCGACAGTACAAGAGACCGTAGAGAGGGTTAAAGGAGAATGCCACCCGATATAATTAGTCTTTTTTACCGTCTTAATCGGTCTATATCCACATCGCCTCGCATACGGTCGACCTTACCTTGCCGAGAGGTGTCGCCTTAACCTATGAGGAAGGTGAGAAACAACACAGCGACGTCAGTGGTTCATCTGCAAAGTGAATGCCGCTATGTTGCGCTACATCGTCCCCGCTTATCAGAAATATGAAGCTGCGAAGAAAGTTGGTATATAGTTTTTTCGACCTCCTTAAGAGCCTGAAATGTTTAGGAAGTGGCTCGCGGTAGTGAAGAATGAAAATTACACTGTTAATAGCAAGTATGAGGCCGTGAAACGTCTCCGTGTCTGTGGCCGGCATTTCGTAGACAATGATTTCTATGACGAATGATGGCTTAACAAAGAACTACCCAATCAGCAGTGTTCACGGGGCCTCTCTGGTATTTCTTGATCAGTGTATTCCGATTCGAATTGATAGCCTGTGAAACCTAACGATCGACCTAGCTGTGAAGTCTACGTCGGATTCTCTCTCGTATAAGTCGGGATTGCGAGTTGCCATGTTGACGGTTATTATTCTGCGTTGTTTCAAAATGAATTATTCTCACCCTAACAAATGTTTATATAAAACTGAAACGAAGTCTGTCTCATTAGATACAATTTGCAATGCCTTTGGAGTATTCGTGAGTGCAAATGTTTTGAGAAGCCAGCAATGAATAAACCACAGCGTTACCGGCTTTAGATGCAATAAAGGTAATTGACCGGGCACCGAGGCCGTGTGAGCGCATGCTAATACAATTTTTGCTGATAGAAAGCTGTTGAGAAACTAAAACTCGATTTTATATGCTATGGTCACATGTTAGGGGAATCTTTATTTAGATATACAAATACATTATTCAAATCATTGTTACTGTACAACTTTTGCCCTGACGGTTGTGTGGAAGGGGAGCCTAACTTTGCAGCCCCCGACAAGTAAGTACATTTTCAGTTTCGGGGCTAATTCACCAAAATAATTATGAGCACATTGTTTCTTTGGCTCACTATTATAGTCTTGTCGAGAATGGAGGTTTAGTTTCCAACTTAAGCTTGTTTATGTTTGTGATGTCCAGTCCCGGCGGCCGCGACGGGACTCAGTGATCGGGTTCCGAGCCACTGGCTGGGATAACAACCTTTTTGTGTGTTTAGAACTGAAGAAAATCACAAGTCTAAAACTGCAACACACAGCTATATTCTCCTGTCAGTATATCACGGAGGAATAATTCGAATTTATCACCAAACACACCCAAACTCCCACGATCGACCTTGGTAAATTGGCCTACCAAGTACCGAACTCTGTAGGCAACGATACATTTAATTACCCATTACGGCGTTTTCTCGTTGCTCCCAACTTGTGTGATTCTATAGCCCAACAAGAAGTTGGGAAGTTTACCCCTGTAGCCAATCTGTTACACGACTGATTAACTCCATTCTGGAATTCATGGTTGGAGGGCCAGCTCTCTTTTTTCGATAATTGCTCTAATCTCCAATAAGATCGTATCTACCCTAACTGGGCTGTGCTGTTAAAAATAAAAGTTATAACATATTTGAACATAAACCAATAGCATTTCTGAAATCTTCGTCAAATGGTGATCACGTTTAGTTTTTGAATTGCCACAATCGCCCAACTGCAACGACAATCTATTCTTTCCGAATACACCAATTCACTTTGAGTTCGACTGTGTTCACACGCGGCCTGTAATAAGCCTGGTAGATAATTGGCCTGCTCGTTGTCATAACAGACTAAAGACTTGGCTGTTACCACAGAAGCTAGATGTTATCACACGCTCGAACCCGTCCCTATGTCTGGTAAAGTCACTGAACGGAAAAACGCTGTCATGTATAAATCCGAAACAGTGAAATAAAACAACACGTTTGTTCAAGAACTCGATGTATTTGTAAGATTTTTATATCAAATTTCGATGATTTATTGGTGTAAAGCGATGAATTCAAGCTATAAGTTGACACCAGTATAAGCGTGTTGTGAACGGCTGGAAAGACTGCATTCGAACCTATTACGTCATTGGTTAATTTCAACACCTTCGTCTGCCGTCAGGTATCAGGTAAAACAACTGAACTTGCTGCTATCGAGTGGAACTACTCGATCTAAATTGATACAAAGTAGGGTTGTTTTTGGGTGGCATTCTCCTTTAACGTTGGTAATACACGCTAGTGTTGGTTCATGTTCTACATGCGGTACTGTGTTCCATAAACTTAAGAAACTGAAAACCGCCTGACTGGACAGTCTTCGCGAGATTTGTCAAACAGAACAAGCAAAGCACGTGCTACCATGAGTTGCATCAGGAAGAGATAACCAGTCCTGCTTATCTCTTCCTGGTTGCATCTAGTATGCTGGTCCCTACGAACGCACCCCGGATCTCACTGCTCGCTAGCCTTGTAGCCTAGTTGAGCTTTGGCTACTAACCAGGGCCGGATACAGGATTTTTATTGAATTAAGGATTTTTTTAAAAGAGAGTCAAACAATTTGAAAACTGTTGATTTGATATCACTAAAATCAAGAGAAAAACAGAGGTCCGGACCCCCTGGACCCGCCTACGCTGAGTTACAAGTCCATGATATTTTATCAGCCCAGTCTCCATCCATGGCCAAAGTCTACAGTATGTCCGGGCACCATATTCATCACGAAACACCGTATTTACACGCAGCCAAAGTCACGATGCCGACTCGTAGGTCCAGGCAGTCTTGCCGACTCAAGCCGGCACGCCAGTCAGCCGAGATTCACTAGCGGCGTCTATCGCCCATCAAGTTCGATGTCAGAACATTCACACGTGGACCACGGGGCTTCGATGAATACAAGACTCGAGTAATGCAGTGTAAGCACATTGAGGTCACAAGGTACGCTAGTATGAACCAGAATGGCTACGACCGAACAGTTACAAAGGAAAAAGTGACTTCCATACTCAAGCACTGCTAGGGAGTGCATCACCTTAACAATAGACTATTCGACTATCTCCGCTTTGACAAGATAAGTACACATTTCCTAATTTAGGCTACATGGCATCAAGCCCCGGCGACCATTCAATTGCTTCAATGCCAAAGCAGAAGACACTTAACTTTCATAATTTCATGGGAGGAAAATTTTGAGCCCACGGAAATTTCATAACTTTCTCGTTTAGGTCACAATTATGCAGGAATTCTACTCGGTCATTTTACAATCGTACAAAATTACTCAAGTTTTGGAAATTTTTCCAAATCGTAACATTCTTAGAACACTGAAAGGGCACATATTCACGCAATTTTCAAATGAAACTTTGTGTTCAGTTGAATTTTAGACTCACTATGCCACTATAAAATAAGTCACGACGGCTTCTTCATCACTCAAATGGTAACTATGAACTTATAGTCTTGCAAAGAACTTATGTCTAGAGATCATGCGCGGTGAATAAAATGACGTGCAGCCAACTAAAAGAACTGCTCTCAAGCAATTATCAACTCTATTTTTTCACTGAGAGATCGCATCAATTCTGACTAGGAACAAAGAATTGTGACGATAAGTAGTCTAAATCAGAAGTTGTTGTTTTTGTGACGGAAGGAGGCCGGCTTTTTAGTCGCTTTTAAGATATAAGAACAGACAAACTTTTATAAAAATACAAAGCGTTTTATTACACATATTATTCATTTAAGACACATTTCGCAATTTACAGTCTAAGAAGGGTCAGCGCCGAGACCCTTAGGATGACCTCGGAACCAATAGGTGATAACGCACAATACAGGTTAAGGTGAATAGCTATCAAAACTAAAATCTAAGTTGTAAAATCTAACACTCAAAATGTTTAAAATTTAACATAAGTATAAATAGACTAATATGTGGTGTCCCTGCAAATATTTCAACCACTAAAAGGCACACTCGCGGAGCGTACTGGTTGATGGCAAAGTGCCATGAAAACCCCGATTACACCTATCAGGTTTAAGACCAAAATAACGGTTATCAGCCGCTGGGCAATCTAGACAAAAAGGAGAGTACAAAGCTTGATCTTGGACATCATACAACCGAGATTACAGTCTTCCAAAAGTTTTGTAAAAAGTAGCTTCTGTACTTAAAGATACATTAGCTGTTACTGGTGAAGTGCTTAGAAAGTTTAAGGCATCACCAGAGTGACCTCATTTTAAATTGCTGCAGAATGAGTCCAAAACTCAAGCCACAGATAATGCCAACAGGTGCCACTTTCGAATACTCAGTTTTAAGGTTCGTCAATCATAATTGCCTTAACTTTTAAGTGTTTTCTCCAGTCACCGATTGTTTTGATGTTCCAATGGGTTATGGATTTCCCAAATAGAATCCTACCCAGACAAGCAACCTTATGAAATTTCCCAATTCGATTTTTTGTTTTTTTTTACCGAACTGAACAGGGGTAATGCAGCTTTAGAAGATTCTATATTAGGCAAATCATGAATAACATGTTTGTCTGAGACCACACACATTACAGTACAAAGACACACCTCCTAAAGACTTAAAACAGTCTAATTAAAAATACAAAACATAATTGTCATTCTCGCAAAATATCTGGCATGTAGACTATAGTCTATACCAAACCAAACCTAGGAGGAGGCAGTGTGGCCTGGCTGATAAGTGCCCGCTTTCTTTACTCGAGGTCGTGGGTTCAAGTCCCACCAGGTCACACTGCTAAACCCTTGAGCCAGGTTTCTAGCTCCTCAGCTCGGTTTTAACCATACATCAATAAAGCATAAAAATATTTTTCCAGGTGATCAGTGCAATGGGCCCACATGTGAGGCCTGCGCACGTCTGATACATGTATCAGACCACCTGCAATTAAAAAAAAAAACCTATTGATCTATTCAATGAAAGCTTAAAAATTACAAACAAAAACATTTACTGTAACTTGGCATTACAAAAACTTGGAGTCTGTGAAAAAAGTCGAGAAATAACCAATACAGACCGAGACACAGTGTATAAATACAAACTGGAAGGAGCTGATGTGGTGATACATTTGTAATGGAGAATAACCAAGAGACAAACCAGTGATTAACATTTTTTCAGTTGCATTTCTACCAACCTATCAAAATAGCGTCAAAGATGACACACCCATATAACCTCACGGTCTTTTTAGCTTGATTGTCTCAAATGATGCAAGAATACAGCCTCCAGCGGACATTATAGATGCAAAAATACGGCCTGCAGCGGGCATTATAGATGCAAAAATACAGCCTCCAGCGGACATTATAGATGCAAGAATACAGCCTCCAGCGGACATTATAGATGCAAAAATACGGCCTCCAGCGGGCATTATAGATGCAAAAATACAGCCTCCAGCGGACATTATAGATGCAGAATACAGCCTCCAGCGGACATTATAATTAGTATAATCAAAACTGTTTTGCATCAAGTTCAAAATATTATTTGCATGCCATTTAAACACTCCAACAGGAGTAGTGTCGAGACAAACACATATTCACAACATATATCCCTGATATACACCAACGTCTAACAAACATTGGATACAAACTTCACGAATCTTCCAGCAGCAAAACAATAATATACAAAATTCTGCATAGCATGTACTACAAAACTAAACTTAAGTACAACTAACAAGTTAGCAGTGCTAATGCTAACGAAACGTTGAGTATTAAAAACATTTATTTGCACATCCATTTTATCACAGCCAGGTATTTTAGCACACTGAAACTATATGGTTTAGTTTCAAATACTGAAATTAATAGTTAGTATGTACTTTCAACAACAGAGACCAAAAATGTCCAAATTCAATAACTGAAACTGCATGTCTTTAGTTTCCACAACTGACACTAGATGACTCAAAGTTCAACAACTAAAGCAAAATGCATCTACTGTCAATAATTCAAAGTATTTTGAAAAAGGAGACTTGACTGTGTCTATTTTCAACCACAGAGACTAGACACATTTGTCTTTAACAGCATAGGCAAGACTGTCTAGCTTGAACCACTGAAATAAGACACCACGAGTTCCAACAAATTGGAACTACATACATCAACATTGGACGTCTACTGTGCCCTATGCACCTACAACGAGAGAAGATGACGTCTCGGCACTTAGCTTTTGTAAATGAGATAAGACTCCCTACCTAACTTCAAGAATTAGAGGATACTTAATAGTTTCAATAACTGCGAAAAAACTTATCCAGTAACAACGATTGAGATAGGACTATTAATTTAATTTCAACACTTGAGATACGACTTATCTCGTTTCAAAAATTAACATGACACTTATTTAGTTTCAACAACTCATATCAGACTAATCACGTCTCAACAAATGAGATAGGCCATAATTAATTTCAACGACTGAGATAAGACTTTACTAATTTCAAAAATTGAGATAAGTCTCATTGAGTTTTAATAGGTGAAACAAGATTTATCTAATTTCAACTACTACAATAAGACTTACTGCCATCTAGTTTCAATAGTTGAGATAAGTTTTGTCTAGTTTCAATAGTTCAGATAAGACTTGTCTAGTTTCAATAATTGAGACATTCAAGCTTTATCCAACTTGAGCAACTGAGATAAGACTTATCTAGTTTCAAGACAAGACTCATCTAGTTTTCAATACTTGATGCATTGGTTACTCATACTATCACTCACTATCACTATCACTATCGTGACGTGTATCCGTATGTTTCTTAAGCAGCACATGGTTACTGTCGATCCTGACAGGTGGCGATGGCGGAGGGGTATCACATTCATCTTTTAACTTCTCTTTACTAATGGAGTAGTCTTCACTCTGGGTATCCCCATAACATGCTCCCGCTGGTAGCATAGAAACTCGCTCCTAAAAACAGTTTTTACATTTGAAATCCAGCATCATGTTCTGTTATTACCAAGTCATAGTTTTAGATTGGAGTAACTGGTCACTCTCTCAAAACTTTCTTATTAAGCAAAATCTTACCAACATCAGAAAAATTTGACAGAATTTCAGTTTTTTTGCAATTTAATGGAATGTCCACAATTTGTCTGAAATGTTGTCTGACAGAAGCTACAGAACAGTTACAAGTAAAAAAACAATCTAATTGCCAGTGTTACTTATTGTTTATGAAAAATTGAACTACGGTAATACAATAAATTTCGCTAGTAAGTGAAATAGTGTCTTACATTTATAGAGATTATAAAACAAAGCTGCCAAGCTTCAGTGATATACAATTTCTAAATGACCCCTTTTGTCATTAATTAGTGCAAAACTGGACTCAATGCATTCCTCACACATCTTAGAAGTGATTTTTAAGTTTAAGAAGAACTGACAGATCTGATCAGAAATCGAAACAAAAATTTGAATTGCAAGACTGTCATTTTACAGGTCAAGAGTAAAATGGCTGCCATGAGTTTGTTCTTGCAAAACAACGCAAGATGGAGTTTGAATTGGGACTTAAATTATGTTAAATTTGATGTATCACTAACCTCATGCTTTTCATAAAGAAATAATCGCCATGGCACTGCCGCTGCCCCCATTTGGACAGACTCCATACTAATGTTATGGTAATTTGGATTAGCATATGTGAGTGACATCTCTGCTGTAGCTTGCTCCTTCACTCTGCGTCTGAAATTATCAAGACATAAAATTAGACACTTGGATGCAAACTGAATGAGAAAACGCAAATTAAGAAAAAAAGAATACTTGCAAAATATTTATAATTAACTAATCTTATTTTCTCAGCAAAACTACACAAAACTTCAGTTTTCAGCTAAACTTTCTTCCGCTTGAAGCCACTAATCTTAAATTTTTTGTTAGCTAGTCGCACATATAATTTTTGTTCCTGTAGTCAGCTAGTATATCCTTGATGCTTTTCACAACATTCCACCTTTAAACTTCCATCCCCAATTCATAACACAACTTTAATGAAGTTAAACACCCACTAATAGGTGAAAACTTCCGAATTTAAAAATACAACAACACAGCTGTATAAATTAAATTACTTGCCTTTTCCAGACCAGTAGGCCTAATAGCAAACCACCCAGGATAACAGATGCCACTACACCCAAAGCTATGTACACACCATTGTATGTCTGGGCTGAAAATAAAGCCACAACTGTTCATAAAGGCTCTTCTGATTGGAGGAATGTCCCAGGTAGGTCTGACAAAAGCAGGAACTGAAGACATTCTCATCATCAAGATGTTTGATGACGAAATTCTCACAAACACCAAATAAACTCTGCACTTCATGGGTGACGGATTAGACGTTAGGTTGGCGAGGCTTAATTCTTTCACAGCCAAGTTTTACAGAAGTACATTTCCCAGAGTCGAAAAATTGATGATATCGTATAACATCAGGTGCAATCACTAAAACGCTCTAAATTGTCTTCGTGGATTGTCATGTAACTTCCAGAGTAAGATGTATGAACATCATTTTATGATATTACGACATTAATACGTTGAGGCAGGTATTGGCAGGGCTCGACGCTAATAAAATCGCCAGGTCGCATTTTGCGACCTAGCCAAATTCCCAGGTCGCATTTTCAAAATCCAGCTCGCATTCGTAAATGCCAGGTCGCAAAATTACCCCGCCATTTTTACGCGCCAAAACAGATTTTTTAAATCATCGGGAAAATGTTTAGATTATGCTCTTACCTGCAGCGTTAAATACTCACAAATTTCGGATTTCAAAATTGACTTCATTCATGCAGGTACGGCCTTACTGTTCTTCACGACCGCCATTGAAAGTCTCTAGAGCGCAAGGCAAGTTGCCGGCGTGAAAGTTGAATCAGTGCTCTCTAACTGACTCGTGCATTCGAGTAGCTAAATTTGCGATGT
>NMRA01000457.1:198900-323118 GCA_002633005.1 Phoronis australis | reverse complement strand
AAAAGTAGTTCCAGAGGTGGCTTATCAGCCAATTATTCACGCATGCTGACTCACAATAGAAGCCTGATAAGAGTGAAGGTGGATAAATGCGGTGTTCCTACAGTTTCTTGTTTTAGTGGATGTGTTCACGACATGGAATCAAAGCAAAACAAGAACTAAAAAAAATTTCCAGTAGCTAATTTTAAGAGAAACGAGATTTTGAAATATTTTGAGAACTCCTACCAGTAGAGCATGGCTTATCACTGGTTGTGTACTCAGGACAAGCACAGGTGTAGCCACCAGGTGTCGCTAGGCACAGGTGACTGCAGCCACCATTTTGAGTTTTACACGGATTGTAGCCGACCTGGGCATGCAGTGATACGACATGAATGTCCATAAGGTTGTCCATGTCGCCTTGGATAGTGACGCGCTGACCTCCTGTCTTGCGATTGGCTCGTTCAATTGATCGTGTACTCCAATCAGTCCAATAGATGTAATCTCCAAACTAAAAATAACTATACTGTAAATGAATGTTTCCTCTTGCAGACGAACTGTTTCTTTGAATCACTGACATGAATCACTGACAGCATATTTATCTATTAGAGAATCACTAATTAATTAAGATGATGCAAACTTCACAACACTTTTTAGCTCCAGAACCACAAATTAATTATCTACGGATCAAATGATGTCAACAGGGCAGACAATTATGCTTAAATAAGTATCAAATTACAGCTCACAAGCAGCACATCTGGCCACACAAAAGACTAAGATTTAGTGTTCTCTAAAACAAAATAAATGCAATTTTGTTGTGATAGATCATCCCGAGTAGCCACTCAACATACTCCAAGCAGTTGAAAATCTTGAGCAAACCGCAAGTCACTAAGGGGATAACATGCGATTTCTCGCCAACACATAGGGTTTATGGCATCAAGATAAGAACCTTAACGAATCACATCACTTCCTTCCATTTTGATTTCCAATGCTTTGATGGATTAGCCTACTCGTAACAGCACTTTGTAGTCCACTTTGTATAATGATTACCCATTCCATGATATGCAATGGTCTACATACACACAATCAGTAATCTCTACTTGATTTCCAACCTAAAAACCTGTTATCCGTAAGAGTAAACCAGTTTTTAGGCATTGAAGACCAAGCCAAGTCGAAATAGAATGTACAGCTCAATCAGAATAGTCGTTTCCTTACCACTGTGAGACCAAACGGATGCATGTCTCCTACTCCGCTAATCAGCTGGACACGGTTGCGGCCATTAAAATCGGTCGTCTCAATTTTGTCGAGACTTGCATCAGCCCAGTACAGTCGCTTTGCTCCATAGTCAATACACAACCCATTTGGCCACCCTAACAAGAGACAAGGAAGTGTGAAATTTAATTTGTGACATAGGCTGAACTTATCCACTCAGCTCTATTGTTATTTTTTTTCTCGGAGGATTGTGACTTTGAGAGACTATGAAATAAAACTGGAACAGACAGCAATCCTGTCTTTAATCAATTTTTCGAACTGGAGAGGTCACTGTTCAGTATAACTCAGCAGCTATACTGCAACTTAACCAAAGACAAGAGTCTACAAAACAATTCAAATATATTTTGGTGACTAATGTAGTGATTGACAAATAAGTTGCAAGACCAGTGTGAAAACTGGGTGTGCATCCAATCACGGGCCCATTTGGGCATCACTCAACTCCTCCAAAGAAACTGAAGTGAACTTTGACAATATGATTAATCCAAAAGGTTCCAAAACTCAGACACGTGACAAAACTTTTAAAATGTTACAGCAACTAAGCATAATACAGACAGATGACTGGACACATGCAAAGTCCAGTTCCTCCCGAGCGTGTGTACTCATGTCCACATGTCCAAACATCTGTAAAAGTCCTTAGTGAGGTTTCTATAGAACATGAAACAAGCTTCTCAATGGCACATAATTTAGTAAAAGAAACAACTTTTTGAAACTAGTCCACATGTCACAAGTTTGCAGTGACCAGCTGGTTCTACAAATATCAGAATCTAGGGTCATTTGCAAGTAAACGAGAGATAGGACTTCATCTCCATGAATCCAAAACAGGACAATTTCTGTGCATTTCTTTACTTTTAAAATTTCTTTTCATAATACAAGACAAAGCTTACTAATATCTTTATGAATGATGACCTTCCTGTTACTTCCATCCATATTGGCCCTCTCAATCTTGGCCTTTTGACCCCAGTCCGTCCAGAACATGAGGCCCCTAGCGGGGAATACAGCGATGGCGCGGGGCTCATCTAGGTTATCCTGCACAAGGATCTTTCTACTGTCCCCTGTGACCCTAGCTACTTCCACAACGTTGCGGCCTGCACAGATTGTATATGGCAAGAGGGAAATAGCATACATACAGCATGAAGATCATGATTAACTTCATCATCAAGTCCGTGCATTTATATAAAAATCTATAGAATTGAGCTCAGCAAAAGTGTAATGAGTAGAATTTCATTCAAGATTTATTACTAGTAGGTTAACTTATCAGGTCACGTGATGGCAAAAGTGAAGTATTAAACAATATCAGGGAACACAAACCCAATTTCTTTTGAAAAATGATTTCATGGTCTAAAAGAAATAAATGATTATTTGTTTCTTAGCTCAACATGCAAGCAAAATACCAAGTAGTATCCTTGGACAAAATGTAAGACCATCTGGCAACCCTAAACCTTGCTAAGACTGGGAAAAGCTGCCTCCATGAAGGACTAAGACATCTGCTGAGAGAATACTAGACTTAAGTTCACCACAACAGGAAAAAGTGTTTCACAACTTAGTGTCTAGTGTTTGTACGGATATTATTTCTTTCTTTCAACAGAATTTTAGAGCACAGTTTTCCGCAACTTTAATTAGATTATACAATGAAATTTAGAGTTAGAGCACAGTACGGCATGCAGCAGAAATTTTATTTGTAAAAAATATGAAGCAACAAATCAATACTTTACAACTTCTGTATCATAGTTGCCACTAGAGAATATTTTGAGAAACTGTGAGCATTCACAACAAAACTAGAAGACCTTGAAAGAGAAAACAGGAAATTGAAAAGACACCTTGTCCGAAACGAGTGAGAGGTTCACCATGACTTAGACAAATTGAATTGCAGAAAAATTTCACATTTCCACTGTTAAGTGGACCTAGACTTCAGCCCTACCTTTATCTGTCCAGTAAATGTTCTGTGCTATCCAGTCGAGTGCTATTCCATCAGCGGTAGTAAGTCCCGAACTGATGATAGTCTCCATGTCAGACCCGTCCGTGTTGGCTCGTCTGAAATGAGTCAGAGTAATGTTATGCAGGACACCGGTGAAACGTCCACATTTGACTTCGGAATAACACATCTCAGAAAAAAGGCTGAACGGAAACTTTCAGATGGTATATGTTATGCACTATTATCCAAAATGTTTCAAGAATTGTTCCATTTTGGAATTGGGTGTTATCAAAAAATAGGGCTTTTATATATTATTTTTTTTCTGAAAAAAAATCATAAGTTGCACATTAAAAGAAATTAAACAAAAAGCTAACTTAAAAAATTGTAACAGCACCTTTTCGATTACATCTTGAAGGTTTAATGTATGTCAAAAGAAATTTGGTCATACTAAAGTTACCGTTGTTTCACTATAAAATGAAGTTTTCGTTTTTGCTAAAGTTTACTGAAAAGGCATGTTCATGTGACCCAATTTAAAGGAAGATTCAAATAAAATTATTAATCAAATTCTACAGGCATTCTGCTCTCAGAATATATACATAAATATATTACTGACAATCTGTAGCTTTGCAGATAATTGGTAAAATACACACTGACTTGTAGATTTAGTCCAACATGGCCTTAATCAGGATTGCAAATAGTCAAGCATTAACTAAGAACCCTTTTCTACATTGCAATGATTGCTGGTGCACAAAGAGTAACACAGATTGTAAAGAAAGTCTGCTGCACACCTAATACATGTTGAGAAAAAAGCCTACCGCATACCAGTACTGAAGTACATCACACCATTACTCACGTACCAGAGCATACTTACTAGGAAATAAAGATACTCAGGTAAAATATTGGCAACAACTATGATTTTTTTGTCCCTTGAAAAAATTCGGCCCTTACACGATGCTAGGAACGTTCAGGTTTTATCAAATTTGTACTGGAAGTATTCATCTTTTTAATATCTTTTTATTCATATTTAAAGAATGTTCACTTTAACCTACACAATTGTTCCCCAAATGTACAAAATTTGACACAGAATTGAAAAGTGAACATTTTAGTCGAGTTTAAATTTTATGCATTATAATGGCTTTTGATAATGTGCACCTGATAACATCTTTGTAGACATCTGTGTAGTATATCTTCTGTTGCCTGTAGTCAAAGTCAAGAGCAATAGCATTGTGAAGATCTGGTAATGGTAAGTAGACATCCACATTATCTGGTGTATCCATGGAGATACGGCGGATGTCACCACGAGATGCAAACAGCAGATAACTACTTGGCGCTGTAAGAAATGAAAATATATCAAAATTATTTTAAGGATTCTTGTCTTTATTTGTTTTCAGCAATTTAGAACACAGAAAGTTCAATCAAACATGGCCTATCAATAAACTAGATAAATTATGGCACTGCATAGTAGTTACTGTCTCTTAATCTATGGAGGTAAATTTCAGTGCTGCTCAGTGGTGGCCATTTTGTAAGTGTGCAACCAAAAAATTCAGAATTTATTTTGAAAATCTCAAATTAATTTCTGGTTAATTTTAAAAACAGTTAATTATGTGACAGAAAAATTCCTTGGAACTGAAGTTCATAATTAAACACAAGCGGTAGTCTTGTCTATTTATTTTAATGCTCACAAATAAATTTAAATTAGTACAACGATAACAATCTTGACGAATGATATCATAATGATAAAAATAATAAGATTAATAGCAATAACGTTTCAATAATGTTGCTAATAAAAGCTATATAATTATTCATAGTCAAATGAAGAGTAGAAATAACCAAGTTCAGTAACACCATTAATATCAGACAGACCATTCTTAACATAGAACTTGTGAATTATAATTTTTCTTTGAAACAAGACTTAAACAGAGCAAGGGATTTCTGCATTCTAAAGTAATGATAGTTGTCACAATGGGCTTCTTACATAACTATTTCCTCAATTCCCTGCTGAATAATTTAGAAATTAGAAAAAATCTAAGGGGTGTAAGCACGTCTCCACACACGCAGCCTTCCATGTCCATTAGCTGTTAAGAAACACTATGGATAAACATAACTTGCAAATTAAGACTGAAGCGAACTAAGCTCGTTTTTCGGGATGCTATTTATGGGGTCAGCTCAACATGAAACTTAGAACGCCCAGTTCACCAGTTTGTGAAGTAACTTCGGTTGTCTGTTACAGTTAATAAAATGAAACAAAATCTTAGAGTTGCCCGACAATGAAAAGTCGAAAAATTACAATTAGTGATCTCCACAAATCACAGGAGTGAAGGTAAAGTGAGAGGAAGCAAAAAGTTTCAGAAAGGCGGTGCGGACAGTTAATAATTTATTAAATACAGCACAATGTCAGTTTATGCTCACCTGTATTGCACGTCCTGCGGTCTGCCTTCAACAGTAGACCTGTGGGGCATGCGCAGGAGAAACCAGTCGGGTTAGGTAGGCAGAGATGACTACAGCGACCATTGTTGGCACCACATCTGTTGACTCCTACAATACAGACAGTGGGTAACACATGACTGATGGGAGGAGGTTGACTTAACACAGTACAATAGAGTTTACAGTAAATGGAAAAAGATGACTAGTGACACCTTTTGGAGCAAATAAAGCATAATGGGGCTGCCCTGGATTACACAGTGGCACTCAAATCTCCCCGATTTTATCCAAGTCACATCAACTTTTGTTGCCTCGTTTTCACAGCATTGGAGATTCATAAGCTCTTTGTGTCGTCACTTTCATCACCTTCGAAATCAAAGACAAGAAAATACAAAGCGAGTGGATAAAGAAACAGAACCCCCTGTCGTGAACATTCCAGTTTAGTTCTGGTACTTTTAAACAGTTGAAATCAGGAACATTTCCACGGCCATACATCTCAATGGTTTCTGACATTGCAAAAATGTGCCTGACATTCCAAAACAAGGCCAATGAAGTAAACGCGCTTTCTTACTTCTGGATCAAAGGAGAGTTCTATTACTAAGTAATCCGGGACAGCCCTATTACTTTGATATTAGTAGTTATACACTGGTTCATTTGCAGTCAACTATTTTTATTTTGCAGAGGACTACAATAATCAACCACTCCACACTTAATGGTCAATGTTTTAGTTATTACGTAAAATATAAAAAGCCGAACACTACGCAACTTGGTTGCAGTGGCACCACGATCAAGAGAATGAGAAATAAATGAGACAAGGCGACGATTGACTGATGGTTTCACAACCAAGTCATGGTTGGATTATGACGATAATGAGAAACTATCGGGACATGGCAATAATTGACTGATGGTTTCACAACCAAGTCATAGTTGCATTGTGACGAGAATGAGAAACAATTGGAACATGGCAATGATTGACTGATGGTTTCACAACCAAGTCATAGTTGCATTGTGACGAGAATGAGAAACAATCGAAACATGGCAATGATTGACTGATGGTTTCACAACCAAGTCATAGTTGCATTGTGACGAGAATGAGAAACTATTGGAACATGTCACTTATGAAAGACAGGAGATCCTCATTAAGCATTGAAGACTGATAGCATTAAAGCGGTCACTCTTGCTGCCATGGACACGCGCCTTTTCATCTACATCACTCGCACAGTTTCATAATAATCAACAGTTAAAAAAAATAATACAATTTGTTACCATGGTTCTCCGGCTGCACTGCATGAATAGCCATCAAATTCTCCAGGTTTCCCCGGACAGTCGTAACATGGAACCCCGTGTCTTTGTCAGCGCGTGAAATGGTCTTCGTCTTCCAGTCAGTCCAATATATGTAGGACCCGTGCAGGGTGAGCCCGTAAGGGTGCTGGAGTGAGTCCACCAGGATACTACGATTGCGACCTTGGAAATCACACGACTCAATAGTCTGAAATGACAATGAGTGATCAAATTTATTCGACTGCATTAAAACATTGCTTTTAAGAAATTAAGGTGGCTAATGACAAAATTTAATACAGTCCCAAGAGGGCAGGGGGCAAAAGGAAGGTGCGCACAACCAAGCCTCATTGAAAACTGCAGAACAGTTTAAACAGATTTAAAGTTGCTATCAAAGATGCTTTATGTCCAAGAACTGAACTTTTGATTTAGACTATTTACTACAGACACTGGTCTCAATGCGTTCCTCAGTTGTGGTTTCTGGGTTATTGCAAACGACTTGCAGTTCGAGACTACGCTTGGCACACATAATGACACGCTGCGAATAGCCAACTTGTAGACACCCTGGGCACACATAATGACACGCTGCCAATAGCCAACTTGTAGACACCCTTGGCACACATAATGACACTCTGCCAATAGCCAACTTGTAGACACTGTCTTCAATTTGTGCTAATCAACTGCCAGTTCTTTCAAAGCCCTGATATTGCTTCTAATTTGACTCGGGAACAATTTGAGACCAATTTCGTAATGGCAAGTGGTCTAAATCAAAAGTTATTTTTGTGATGGGAGGCGGGTCTTGGCCGACCTTGATGTGGAATGAGTATGATCCCTCACACACAACTCTTTGACGTTTTTCCAAGTTCACCTTTCGAGGCATTATATTTAGCACTAAAACATCTTCTGTTAATATGCATAGTGGATTGCACCACAGCAAGGTCATGAAACAGTACATTCTTCGCGGTTTACTTGCTGCCTTAAAACCCTCAAGGTGTTCTCAAATTATGTGTTCTTGTTGTCTGACTAACTTACGTACCTGTGCCTTGGCGTCGGCCCATATCAGCCGGTTACTAGTCTTGTCTATGGTCAACCCATTCGGCCAGCCCAGGTGGTCCTTAACTATAATTTGACGATTCTTCCCGTCCATGTCAACCCTCTCAATCCTTGCTTCCTCACCCCAGTCAGTCCAATACAAATAGCTAACAAAGAAATGACAAAAACATACCAGCAATTGTATTAACAGCAGTTATACTCGCCAACTCACTTACAAATTGTTCTTTATAAATTTAGCTCACGTAACGAGGCGGTTCTACCATGTCAACTATTCACCAGGGTACAGTACCTATACCTCAAAACTCAGTCGAAGCATAGCATGCAATTCGTCCATTTTCGAGTCTAGTTCTGAGTACAGAGGTTTGATGTGTGGCACAAACCTTGTGACTAAAAGTCGGAAGATTTTCATCCTGACTGAGGCTCAAAGTTACAATATTCTGCTGTAAAAAGACTAACAATCAGAAATCCAATCAGCCCTTGATAATGCAATAGGAGTTGTTGACATACCTTTTCAGAAAACTAACATCACTGACTTGAATGCAAAGTCCTTGTTAGTAACAATTGATGATATCAGCTCTACTTCAACATGAAATGATTATGTTCAACACATTACACAAGTTCATAAAAAGTATTTGGCAATGCCCAGCCTAATGAAACAAGTAGGACAAGCATGCCAAAACTAAAATTGTGCTGATTATAATGCAGTAAACTTTTGAAAATCCTTATTAACATTATGTTCTGCACTAACATTACTTTTCATAGCAGTGTTTTGCTATAATAACAGTACTAGAGCAACAAAAAGCTTTGAAATGCTCCCACGACTGCACCACTAATAGTATATTTCAAGGCGTGTTAATTAGTATCATAAAAATGGGCACTGGATGACATAGAATACATCAAACCCATTCAAAAATGGAAGGCATCGTCATCTTTCTAATAAAAAATATTTGCCAAATTTCATGAAAATTTGTCAACGCACTCCAGAGATACAGAGGAAAACACAAACAAATCGAATTGCCACTAGGAGGCACAGCAGCAGTAGTCAGATCCATCTGAAAGAAGTTGTCATCTGTTGTCGAGTTTTAAGAAAAATACTCGTCAAATTTCAATAAGTTCCCGTAAAGAGTTAAGAAGATACAGGGATGGGCGTAAAAAATAAAATGTAACTATAGGCACCACGCTAGTTGGACCATACAAAAATCAGTGTCAGGCATAGTCTGCTCAGCAAGAACACATATGCCAAATTTCACAGTGGGCGGTTTGCAGGTGTCACTAAGTGGCGCAGAATACATCCGTATACGTCCAAAAATGAAAAGGCCTCTATCTCCCTAACAGAAACACATTATTTTGCCAAAAGTCGTGAAAATCTGTCAAGAAACTTGGAAGACATAGCGGCAATTGTAAAAAATTAAAATTGACACAAGAGGCACAGCAGTAGTCACTTGACTCGAAACTTGTCGCCATCTATTGTCACACCTGTCAAATCTTACTAATATCCTGCAAGGTGTTTAGGATCAGACACCCGATACCCAGACATGGATGACAATAATATGCACACATAATGTGTAGGTAGGCACACAAAATGCTTGAAACTAAGCATAGAAAAGCTAACCAAAATCTGAACTCGTCAAGTGTAAGTCGACTCCACGAAGTATGCTAGCACCTACCCAGCGTCATAGTGCAGTGCTAGCGCCCTCACGTATTCAATATTCTGCCATATTAGTACTTTTCTCATGGAGCCGTCCAGTAGTGACACTTCTATGCGTTTCTTGCCATAGTCAGACCAGTATAGCTTCCGTCCAGCAACATCCACCACTATACCTGTACAAAACGACACATTGTAAGAAGGAGCATTACCTTGATTTTTGGCAATGTAGAGTGCACACAAAATACACATTTCAGACGAAAATCACTAGTTTCTGTAAAATGAGGAAAATCAACATTTTTGGAGAACTCATTTGTATTCTTATTAGTTTTCAATAAAACGATAAAATCCCTTCTAACCCAACACTTTCGGTACACAAGAGAAATTTGTTGACCAAAATTTCCATTTATTGCGATTATCATTATTTATTCTGCATCAAGCTGCTTAAATATACAATACACAAGGCAAACAGAACATCCCATTCACATTAGGCTGAATCTATTGATCAATTTCGTAACGTCAAGCAGCAATCAAAGTCTCGGACGTCGCAAGTAGGTCAGGTTTTACACCTAACTCTTAGTTTCATCGTCATATTACAAAGTGACAATACATGCGTGACTGAGTAACCCGATTTGTAATGTATGCTTCAAGTATGACTAAGACGGAAGAGCACCCTTCATACGTACTCTCGGTGGTCTGCAGAACACCCTTCATACTTACTCTTGGTGGTCTGCAGAGCACCCTTCATACTTACTCTCAGTGGTCTGCAGAGCACCCTTCATACTTACTCTCGGTGGTCTGCAGAGCACCCTTCATACTTACTCTCAGTGGTCTGCAGAGCACCCTTCATACTTACTCTCGGTGGTCTGCAGAGCACCCTTCATACTTACTCTCGGTGGTCTGCAGTCCGTGTGTGATAACATCCTCAAAGTGAGACCCATCCATATTGCAGCGCATGATCTTGTTGAGTACTTTGTCAGCCATGTAGATTTTGCCTGCAAGAAAATAACATCTATGTTGTTCTTGCATGTCACAAAACTATGTCTTGCTTACTCGGTTAACTAATCAGTAGTTCTTAGACCCTCGCAAAGACTTCACACTTCACCAAATAACTTATCCGGTCTGTAACCCCCCGGTGTTTGAAGGAAAACCAAAAATCTGAGAAAAAATTTCCTCAGCTATAGACTAAAATATATGATCAAAATTTCTACCAACACATTAAAGAGAAATTGATGCTTAAAACTGATTCAAGTGTTAAAATCAAAGTTTCAAAATGGTTGGTACAAATTTGCCACATTATTGAAAATCAGTCAATTTGCAAATTTGGCGAATAAATTAAATGCATTTAACCAAACAGAATTGATGCAACTAACAACAAAAATATAGAGACATAACTTCATACTCACCACAAGTAGCTATTCAATTTTTGAAAAGAATCTACATTAAGGCTGAAAGTTTTCTAAAAGCTGGTAAGCATGCCATCTGTTGGTCACATCTCATTAACTATTTGCATGTGCATTAAGTTGATAATTTTTATCAAAAAGGCAAAATTGAGAGGAAAAAACTAAAAATATTAAAATCAATGACACTTAATGGCAATTTTTTTAAATTCATAAAACATTTTCGATGAGAAGAGATGTGTGAACATTTATGAAAACTGCTGCCGTTACTACGTACCTGCGACTGGGTCAACCCCAACAGCTATAGTGTCCTGAAGACCAGGGACAGGAAGTATGACATCAGTGTAAAAGCTGATGTCCAGGGGTATTAGTCGTACCTCAGTCTGGCGTGCAACTATCAACGAGTTCTTCATGCCTACAGAAAACATGAAAGCCTTTATGAAAAGTGCACTGTAACCTTTCACAGAGAAAACGTGAATTTCCACTATGGTATTGTCCTCCAATCATGCTTTTCCGTGTTATGAGATACTTGGCATAATTTCTTACCACATTCCATTCAGCATTAAGTAAATGAAAACTTAATGATGTCATTGACACATTTATGCATTTAATTGATTCATTCAATCAATAGGATCAGTAGTTAATTACAAAGTCATCAAAAGAATCATCTTCCAAATATCAGAGACCATTTTAGCGAGAGAAATCTAGCATCAAATGCAATCAATGACCTCCATTAGATTCGTCATAATTCCTTTCTTGCTTGGAATGCAACTCAGAAGATTTTAACACAGTGAGAAATTGGTCATAAAATGACCGCATTTCATTAGGAATGACTGGAAAAGATTGATTGCATCTGAATCTAGAATCGTCATGGCAAAATTGATTTGCACTAAACATTCAATAATTCAGGACACAACGTTGAGAAGTAAACTTTTATGTTTGTCATATTTGTCAACAAAACAGAAAAATGGAAAAAGATCTACTACAGTAATGGTATCACTAAATGACGGGAGTATTTGTAACAATGCAGCGAAGCCTAACTGACACTCTGTGTGGCATTATAATTGGGAAAACCAATTCATAGCTGCACTTAGCCGACTCATGCAGCATGCCAATCTCACCATTATTACACGTTCTACCATCCGACTTCAACAGTACACCAGTGGGACACGAACAGCTGTAACCCTCCAACTTTGGCGACAACAAGCACAGATGACTGCAGCCACCGTTGTCAATGTTACACACAGAGGTCACTGCAAACACAAACAATTTTACGTAACATTAATTGATAGCTAAATTTGATCAACCGTGATCAAGATTAATTAATAGTACATCAAAGAACAACGAACGAAAGGCCAAAAGTGGTGTAATGAATAGAGGTCTGGAGGGAACACTATATAAGGACTTGCAGTGATGTAGACAAGCGCAAGTCAGTAAGGCTAATCATTCAGTAGGATACTTTAGGCAATTCATTGCATTGGCACGCTCACAATGATACTCAACATATTCACACCAAATTCACGTGACTGTGTTAGTGTTCAAGGTAGGCTTTAAAAAGGCTGCTGCTCAACAACAGAAGACAAATCAGGCTTGTCAAATATCTCGCAAAAGTGGACCAGTTACCTTTTTTAAACATTGAATTGTAAACTAAGAAAACTTCGTCTCCTGATAAACATTTCAGTGGAAGCTTGAATAAGATTATTCATCAGAAGCGCAATTCAAGCTGAGTATCTTTGACCAATTCTCCCAACTGACAAGTCATCAAGTTGAACATATCTCATGACCAGTGCATGCGCAACAATGGTCCTCATGCTGAAGACTCAGGTGAGCTGAAATAAAGACGCCTACCACATTGCTAGCAAAATTATACAAGCATAGCATGCGGCTTATTAAATGTAGGCCCAAAGGCTCTCGTTCAAGCTTGAATAACATAGACAAACCCTGAATAAGATAATATCTACTTTAAGCACTGAGTAGCCTTATCAGTAAAAAGCTTGATGAATTTTAATCAGGACTGTAATTTGTTTTACCTGATTTTGTTTTGTGAAATGCCTTTGGTACATTTTCTTTGCGCCATGTTCCCCCAAAATTTTCAAGATTTAGGTAACTTTTAAAACCAGCACACCAACTGAAATCCCCCATCAAGACTCACCTCGCGGTCTCCTCCTGTGGAACATATGAATGTCCATCAGGTTGTCCAAGTTGGCCCTCACCACCCTTCTATTGCTACCATCCTGCTTGTTACCCTTGTTAATGCTCTTGGATATCCAATCCGTCCAGTAGATCTGGTCCTGATGGACAGCCAGGCCAAAAGGATGAGGCAGGTCAGAGGAGATGACCATCTGGTAACAACAGCGACATGTCCAACGGAGTGACAGATAACGGTCTGAGCTTTGACCATGTGTGGTCAAATAAGGGATTAAATGTTATGTTAAGTGGGAATCCTGAAGACTAAATACTACTAAGCTCCAACCTTGACTGAGCCATGAAGCTCACAATAGATGCCTGTGCATTCAACAGATCCGGTGTATAAAAGAGATGTCATGCAGTAGTAACCCGGTAATTATTAATAAACAAGCTCTAACTAAAGACTTGAGATAACAATTGTCTATATGTAAATTGTGCCTTCCAAAGTTACAAAAATGTAGATCCAACTAGTGTCGGAGATTCAGTTGGTATTGGAATCCAGGCACTTGTTAATTTCAGGACACCCAGTCCTCCAACTCATATCAGAGACTGACTTCTGTTGAAATCACAACTTATATGATGAAGCTTTATGGTATATTTCGCATGGCAAAGCGCCACTTCTATCAATATGGAGAGGGCTGCCTGGAAACATAAATTATGTTAAAGCTTTTTCCAAACACACACAAGACAGCCATTTTCAAGGCTAACCCAGCTTGCAAAGAACTTAGAAGACCTGCATACCTGTCTATGCTGACCTCCAATATCCCAGTACTCTATTCTCTGCATCCCAGCATCCACCCAGTACAACCTGCTGTCATCATAGTCGTAGGCAAGTCCATTGGGCCACGTCAGATTAGACCTGACAAGAACTTTTCTCTCAGAGCCGTCCATGCCGGCCTGTTCAATCCTAGGATAATCGCCCCAGTCTGTCCAAAACATGTACCTAAAAAACAAGTGAGTCAGTCACTGGTGAAGGTCCTGTAGCTTAAAACTTGAAGCAGGTAACTCCATCATTTCTAAAATCTCTCCGTCTACACCAACATACATCTTGATTAGTATTTACAATATGATTGATGTTTTGATCGGTTATTTCTGCGGCCATAACTTCAAACTGGTTTTAGGCAATCATAAATGACTCCCTCAACATTTAGATGAATATTAAGTTCTTCATAGTTTCACGTTAGATAATTTCATAGTTAAAGATGGCAATAAAAGGATCTGATAATACAGATATCAGCTCTAAACAAAGGTATTACACTACTATTGGTTTGCAAGGTAATTTACAACATCCTAAACTAGCGAGTGCCATTGGCTAGACCTCTGGTTGCATTATTGAAAAAGACAAAAGCCTTCCTTTCACACACTAAATTTAACACAAACCTTTCAACCTTATGGTCTACTCTGCTTATACAAAATCCTTGTTTTTATACTGACAGTAAAATGTACCTTCAAGTTGTCTTTTTAGCTATATACACCTTATTCACACAATCCCCATTTTAAAACTGAGGCTCTTTTTAGAGTTTTAAAAACATTGCATTTTGTGCTTAATCACACCGCAAAGCATGACCTGTTAGCGTGCCTCGTTATATTCATGTCTCAAATGCATTGTTTTTAATCTCAAAAGAGGCTCACTACTAAAATGGCGACTCCGTGAATGTTGGAGTGCATTCAAGAAAAGAAGCATCAGTCCCCTACAGTCAACATAACGAATAAAGGGGCGCTAAAATTCCACCAGACACGGCAAACGCCAACATTGTTGCTTACTGGCACAGCCCCAAAGAACTAATGAAAGTCCATGCTCGATGGTCTTGCCTGATTATGACAATGAAAGAGCTAAATAATGTGACGTTTACGACACTTTCTTGATTTGATTACTGCCAAACCTAAACAGAAAGGCTGCAGGCTGCGTATCTAGACAGTGAGTCCATTGAGGTGCTGAGCAATGTGCATTAACTCTTGGTATGCTTGTTGCAGTGGTGAGCTCATAACAGTCATGACACATTCCCACTTTAATTATCCTCACCCAGTCACAGGTTCAACAATGATGTCACGTGGTCTGTCCAAGTTCTCCCCAATCAAGATACTCCGTACAGTGCCGTCCATATTGGCGACCTCAATCATGTCCTTGCCGTCGTCCGTCCAGTACATTTTCCTCGTCACCCAATCAATAGCCAATCCGGCAGCGCTCTCCAGACTATTTCTGATGATGGGCTAAAAAGAGACGAAACATCAACACTAACCAAGAATTCTGGTCTTGTAAAGACAATATAAACAAAACTGATGAGCACTGAATAATACCACAAGACAAGAACGCTTATAGAGAGATAGTCTAAACCATCCAGAAATTACACATTGTACAGTGACCAATAAGTTTTGGACAAAAACGCAGGACACTAGAGGGAAACTGTTGAGGCAAATAATTGCACCGACACGACACAAGATTCTCATCAATGTTTCTACAGCAAATTGCTATCAATGACTTGTCAGTTTTGTACTTTTAAATTATTTTATCTAAGACATTCAGAAATCCAAAAGACTCCCAGAAAACCTATAATTCTGTGTTTATTTTCATTAAGGACATTCCTTTACAATACACTTCTTTGCTTGCCTTATAACTTACACAAACATGACAGAGAAGGAAAATATCCTCTTCTCACTTTTTTGAGAAAACTGCAGTGACTCGTCAGTTTTGCACTGTCTTTGTTTTTTCCTAAGATATGCTGAAACCTGCAACTCAACCGGGATACCTATTGTAAGATATTGAGAATTTATTTTCACAGAATCCAGAGCCATCTATCGTGTACTGCTAACAGTGGGCACCATCACATACTTTTCAGTTGACACAAAGACTGCTAGTCAGTTCATGAGTTTTACAGTTTTCGGTCAAGAGACATCTTTAATATCAAGCAATTGATGGTGGTCCCCACTCCCACGACAACGGTCCCCACCCCCATGACAACATTACCTCCTGTCCAGTGCCATCCCAGCGCGCCTTGCTGATGGTATCCGTGGCAACATCACTCCAATAAATCTCATCCCTACTACTGTCCCAGTCTATGGCCACCGCCGCTTCTAGTCCCATCAAGGGGATCACCACATCTGTCCGGTCTTCCGTGTCAAATGAGATGCGACGGATATCAGTCCTCCGGGCAAACACCAAAAAGTCCCTCATATCTAGAATTATCATTATACCAGATGTTATAGACCAGTCCACACACAAACAGTTTTTGTAGATCATAATGTACAATAAGATTAACTTCTTTGTATGAATTCATATAAACCATTTCTATGAATTCCTATGGACGGTATCATAAGATGTATCAGTTGATAAGAAATAATATTAACGGTTGATATAATTTTTTATGCCATGCTGATCATCTATTGTGAGCATTTATGATACTGTGTGTACAAAAGAGTGCTCTCATTCTGAGCATATTCCATTAACGAGACATCAGCTGGTGCCTACTACAGAAGGTGACACTCAGTGTTTATGTGTTTATAACCTACTCTCTGTACAAGTCTTCCCGTCTCTAGTCATCTGGAAGCCTGTCGGACATCGGCAGCTGTAGCTCTGGGTATTAGGCAGACATAGGTGACTACACCCACCATTGTGCGGACCGCAGTGGTTGATGCCTGGATGGTTATTAAAAGGCATAATAAAATATCTAGGCCACTGTAGGGTATGGAGTGCTTCAGACAGACGTCACTACAGCCACAAACATTAGGTTGATTGATAGATATTGTGTTAACAAAACTAAATGTAACATCGTGAGTGCATACCTCTGAGTAATCAAAATGCCAGGGTCTGTTTCATAACAAGTGATTTTAGATTAAAATTTGATTTTACGCTCCACACAACTATTTCTGAATAATAATCAAATATCACTTGAGCAACAGTGCAAAGTCTCTGATAAATAAACAAAACTGCTAGTAACCGAGATAATTGTACAAATTATGACTGTGATGCACTCATAATAAAATGGCGCAAACTTTTTTCAGCAATTGTGAAAAGGGAGCCTAAGATTAAATTTCTGTGACTAAAGTTTTACGATACTTTCCAGAAATCATTTTGAGTTTATCTGAAATAAGCACTAAAAGCATTGCACTTATTAAACAAAAATAAACAATATTATTTTACTTGACAGAAATCTGTTCATTTTTTCTCAAAACTGTTATAAGCCGACACAGAGAACTGAGTTAAAATATACAACAAAATTATAGTGCTTTATTTTTAAGATTTCACTTTCACTTGTCTTGCAGAAGGTGTACAATTTTATTTCATCCATTTCTCCACTGGAAATCGTCTGTTTGTTGTTACATGACTTGTGAGGAACAGCGTGAAAACCATTTTAGGGATGAATGGCACTCGTTTGGCACACGCTTATCACAAAATTCCAACTTTCACTGCATATCCTAGATTTCGTGAAACCCATGGAGGTTGGAACATTACTTCAATCCTAACCATCAGTCAAGCAAAATAAAAAGCAGCAATGAATACAAACAGACACTGTCATTATTAGCCTTCTGAGTTTGTCAAGATTCTTCCATAAACTTTACACAATTCTTTCAATTTAAAACATGACTGAAACTGGTCATGCTAAGGTGAGGGGTTTTATATTTTATTATGGAAATAATTACTCCTTTATGTAGGCAAGCGCAAAATAACCATAGATTGTCTCACCATAAGAGACGTGCATTTAAATTTGTCTCACCATAAGAGACGTGCATTTAAATTTAACAGAAATCAATGAAACTTTCAATCTCCTACATTATTTACATGATTTTTAATGTAAAACTTACTTCTCGGCTGCCTCTGAGGGTGGAAGGTGTGTATGTCCATAGGGAAGTGAAGCCTGCTAGTCACTGTCTCCACGTCATTTCCACTAAATTTGTTAGCCTTGTTAATACTCTTTGTGTGCCAGTCTGTCCAGTAAATCTCATCCTCAAACAACGTCAAGGCAAAGGGATGTGGCAAACCTTGGTCGATCACTGTCCGTCTATGTGATCCGTCCAGGCTGGCACACTCGATTACATGATGTTTGGCATCTGCCCAGTAGATCTTGTCCGAGGCGTAGTCGATGGCAAGTCCATTGGGCCAGAACAGCGATGTGTGGACGATCATGCTGCGTTGACTGCCATCCATGGTTGAACGCTCGATTCTTGATAGCTCACCCCAGTCGGTCCAGAAGATGAGTCTGGGAACAAAGGCTGTGGCATCACCGGTTGTAACAGAATTGAGCATTTGTACTAGTCATAGGCTTCTGGACACGAGCTAAAAACTCAGTTTTGGACCAGAAACCATCAAACTTCATAGACTGCACTTGAAAATTGACCCAATTGCACGACATATTTTGAGAAATGTTGAAATCTAAAGTGTTGAAATGTTTTCTAGGGTTAAGTCCTCAACAAGGTTTCATAGCACTAAGCCCTAATATTTGGGGGGATCCACAGATATCAGGGAACAAATTATTAGATAGGTTTACTTATCGGCAAAAATACACCAGCTGTTAGGGTACAATAGATACTACCCCGACACCTTGAGGTGGATTTTCCAGAAAAACTCCACAGTAGGAAGGAAAAAGGCTTCAGAAAACAAAAAACCTACAACTTGGTACAATAACTGTTAACAGGTAACCATCACTTTCAGCTCTCCCTTTTAGAGACTAATAAAAATCTCTTGGCATGTTACGTACTTTATCACAGCAGGGGCACACCCCAGTGTAAAACTGGAGTGATGATAATATCCAAAATTCAGGTATTTAGGAAACTCTCACCCTTTCTGTGGGTGGGTTGCAATGGCTCTAGGCTTCTCCAAATTTTTCCATAGCAGCACGGAGCGATGCGATCCATCCAGATTTGACACTTCTATCCGAGCTGTCCCAGAGTCAGTCCAGAATAGTTTGTTGTGAATCCAATCTACAGCTACGCCATCTACAGGTAGAAAGCAATGATATGTGACTGTCAAAAGACAACTTGCTAGACAAAATAGGCACTACAAAGCACAATTTAAATTTTCAATAATCAGATTAAAAGATATAGCCAGAATTGTCAGACAAAAATGTCCGGTAACTGAGGAATTGACATAACGGTATAATCGAAAGCAAGATAACGCTGATGAGGTTGAGGTTCTTCGGCGAGATCATGAATGCTTGTAACAATTAAAAGAAGCGCTGAAGCTTTTATGGTAAACGGTAAGATATGACCTAAATGCTGAGAGTCATACACAATAAAAATAAAAACGATAAATACCTGGACTCTCCAAACCAGTGTTCACCACTTCTGCAACCATTGTGCCATTCAGGTAAGCCCTTTTGATCTTGTTCAAGGAGATGTCCGACCAGAACACCAGATGTCTCTCATGGTGGAAGTCTAGCGCTATAGCATTCTTAAGTCCCTGCAGAATGGATGTGTACTCCGACTTGTCAGGAAGAACCTTACGAATGTCCACCCGGTTGGCAAAAATGAGAAACACTTCACCCCCTGAAACAAATAAGTCAACTGCAACAACTCTGCGTAATTTGGCTTGCAATCAGAAACCAGAATTCTCACACATTACTGATAACAGATAGATTTGCAAGAGTTTCACTAGTACCATTAATGAAAATTGACAATAAAAAATAAAAAATAGGTCAAAATTCTGTTGAAAATGTTGCTCTTTAGTCAAAATAGTAGCACAAGTCTAATCACAAGTGCACACATGAAGATTGATTGACTGGGTATGGATATATCACTCTAAACGCGTGCGCTTGTGATTAGCCTCTTGCTAAAATTCAGTTAGGTATTTTTTCTTAAATGTTCCACTTTTGCATGAGGGGAAATAAAATTAGGACTACTTTGAAAAAACTCAAAAGTTACACACAATAAATGCAAAATCGTAATTAACAAAACTGTAACCATAACGTTTTCAGCTTTCCTCTTGAAAAGTAATAACAATCGAGCATGCTAATGTTACTATGGTTTCACTATGAATGTACCTTTATTTTTCGCTAAGTTCAACTCATACGACATGGTCACATGACCCATTAATGGAAATTGGTATGAAGTCCTGCATAACTTTCATATGGAAGACTTGTCATCACTGTCCTCATTATGTCAGCGTGCACTTACCAAGAGCCTTACACGTTCTACCATTGGGTCGGAGCTGGTAACCAGACACACACCCACACACAAATGAACCCTGTGTGTTTTTACAGACCTGACTACAGGCGCCCTCTATTGAACACTCATTCATATCTACAAGGGAAAGATCAACGTGTACGAGGAAGCAATGGTAAACAAACAAAGTTTTCAATCTAAGCTAACTAAAGCTGGACTAACACATTAAGGATTCCAAAACATTTAAATAAGTATTGCGTTTAAACGTTCAACGTTTTGGGTAAAATGCATTTTTGCAGTAAAAAATTGGCTGTCATGACAAGAAAACCCCACTTTGTACATTACCTTTAACATGTACCGTAAGTATGGGGCTGCGAAATGATTCTGTGATGTTTACAATAACGAAATATCATAAAATTCTACCGCACGCCATATTTATGCTGAACAACCATCTTCACGAATGACTTGGAAGAATTGTGTGCCAATAAAAACTTTAAATACGAGTGCCTTAACTGATATGGGGTGTACAACATTTGATAGAGCGGCAGCCAGATGTGGTACCTACACTTACCAACACACGTCCTGCTGTCATTTGCCAGGGAGTAACCAACTCTACAGGAACAGCTTGATCCCTGTGGCGTGCCTGTACACTTATGGTCACAGCCACCGTTATCCAAATAGCATGGGCTGGATTTATCTGAAATTGAGGAAGAACAGCTCAAAGATTTGAAGTAGAAGTCATCAAGAAGCAGTGCAGGATATAATTCTATATTTTTACGGTATCATGACAAAATCATATTAACTATGACAATATTGTTCTCGATCAAATATTTGTGGGAAATGGTCACTTACATGGGTCCCCCTGGTTCGCAAAATGAGGGACTCCTGCAAGGGACTTTTACCAATTTGTGAATGTTGGCATCACTTTTTAAAGCAAATGCCATTCACGACTGCACTTTCTGACTTCCTAAGGTCATCTCATAAGTTCGGAATGATGCAACGCAACAGCCGCCTAATATTCATTGCAATAAAAGAGAAAATGGATTAAAAGTACTGTACATAACGGATTCATGTTTTTGAAATGAATATTAGGCAGCTGTTACATTGTGTGCCCACACTGCAGTGTGTGTCTTTCGGAGCTTATGAGAGAACTCTGATAAAACTAGAACCGGCAGAAGGCAGTGTGGTATTTAATAGCAAATAGAACAAATTGATACGTCCAATTAATGAACGGACTGGTAATCAGGTAGCAATCAAAGTATAAAATAAACTATTCAAAGAATAATCGAAACATACTTAGTACAAGAGTACTCAATGGCGTGATATGATTTAAGTCTCGAAAACAATCAATTATTAAGATAACACAAACGGACGTTATCCAAGACATTAAATAATAAACATTTTTCCATTAGCTGTATTTTAGCAAACCATCTATGGGAATACTTCACATGCTACAAAATGAAAACGCCTTATAAAACGTAAACACCCACCACAGTTTATTTCATCAGAGCTATCATTGCATTCAGACACACCATTGCAAACTTTGCTACTTCCAATGCACACCCCATTGTGGCACATAAACTGATTTGGAGCGCATGTGGCAGGCTCTGTAACAACATGAAATGTTAATATCACATCAATTTAAGAAAACAGTCATCATTTTCATGGTCATGTGGGTAAACAAGGCCAACTAAACATTTTTATTTATAGATGATTAACAAGTAACTCGAAAAAAATCCATTCCTCGTCAATCATTGACTGCACTTGATTCACTGTGATTCACCAGCAAAAACACCCGATTAGTTCTTTATAGCGACCTCTGGCTTACTGGCCAATCAGAAGTCTTAGCAGCTTGACTTGGCTGAGCTGTCAGACTGAATCAAGTCCAAGTATAATATTACAAACATCCCTGGTTTAGTGAATATTCCAGACAAGAGCAGTATTCAAAATCAAGATGCAGGCTCCCAACAAATTCTTAAGGTGTATATTAATTAAGTAATAATTCCAATTGTGCTGTTCTATATAACTTAAGAGCCTTTCGCATTATGGAATTAGTACGGTGGACTCCCATTCTTTATCCAACACAAGAAATTTAAACCTAATGTGAAAGGTGATTTAGATTCTTGTCTGGTCTAAATTTACTACAATAACTGAAGTTGGGATGCTCGAAAAGGCTGAGCGAACCAAAGTGTGTCCGATTACATTAAGCGCAATGCGAAAGGTTTGGTCTGGACTATTTTGCTCAGTCATCCAAATTATCTCTCGAGTGCAGAATTCTCCGCGTCATTTCTGCTATTTCTGCTTACTCACTGTTCAGTCGTAAATTTAAACATTCTCAAAATTAATAGAAGTGGCAATTGGTTGTTGGATCCCCATCTTGGTACAGCCTAGCGACATCTCGTGTTTAGTACGAAGGAGCTTCAAAGTTAGGAGGGTGAGATGTCGGTTCGAGCACGTGAAAAAGGTAGCAATTTGGTACGGTGTGTTATCATACTGATCTAAAATATGTTCCGACTGCAGACTAGTTCGGACTAACTCTAGTGCAAAAGCAACTTAACAGTCATCACTGTTCCCCATTCCTAAACATAAAAAAGAAATTCTTTTACTAGTAGTATTCAAGCCCTAATTTCTCAGAATCCTTGGTAAAGGGGGTAGTAACACCTCTGGCCTGTTTCACTAAATGTGTGAATTCAGTCTTACCATACACATAAGTATTTTCTGAAAAATAATCGAATCTCACTTGAGCAAAAGTATTATGTCTGTGAGAATATACCTATAGCTGTGACAATAGTTTTCAAAGTGAACTGGACAGATTTCTACAGAATTCTGCCAGACTCGGCCAAACTAGGGGTGGACTTCGTGTAAAATTTATTTTTGGCAATTCAGTCAGACATCTGATGACGCAGTGTGTACAGCTTAAACACATTTTGAGACTAGCGTACTCTTCTTTCCAAATGCAACGAGGTGTAGCACAGTGATAGATTTATGTATGGTTGGAAAATAACAATCAAACATTCTGACTGGGTGATGTTGAGATTACATGTTGGTATACTGCTTTATGTATTGAGAAGTGCCTTTGTGGCTAATAGGTGTTGCAATACCACTTCATAAGATGCCATGTTGAATACCAAAAGGAATTCTTGTGAAATTTTACTCTTTTCTTTTTGGGATGGAGGAAACAGATTGACCAAAATTGTCTTGTATCAAATATTAGAAGGTGAAGGTGCGTCACCAAATTTGAGTTGAAACACTGTCAACAGCCGTCACACTGCTAAGTAATTCCCTCTAGAATAATGGCTGGCCATGCCAAACATACCACATCCCTCTAGAATAATGGCTGGCCATGCCAAACATACCACATCCCTCTAGAATAATGGCTGGCCATGCCAAACATACCACATCCCTTCTCATCAGAGTTATCTGAGCAATCGTCATTCCCGTCACATCGTTGAGACTGTTGAACACACTGGCTATTGTCACATTGGAAGTGGCCAGGAGAGCACGTTGAAGGCAAGGCTGCAAAAAATTATTCACTTTTAATCAAAAGCAACACAAGAACAAAATCTCTTCTATTTGAAAACTGACAAAACTTTAGACCAACACATTTCCTCTGTTAATCTTTAAGTGGTTTATTTCCCTAGTTTTTGTTTAGGTTTTGCCAAAACTTTGATGAATCCAGATCAATCTCGAAGGAATTTTCTAATATTTATTGAAATGTAACAATAACATTGCATTAACATCTAAGTCATCCAAACCTACTGCACGATGCAAAAAGTCAAACACTAAGTTTGTAACACGAAGTCCTTCAAAGTTCTCAACAGACACCAAAACTAATTTAAGTGAGTTTTCATGACAACTGCACAATTGAACAGTTGCTAAAATTGACTACAGTTTCGTCAACTCAATCACGTGATGTAGTCTTAGTCAAACAGACAAAAGCCGAAAGTAATCAAGTGTGTCTACATGAATTGCTGGGCGATTTTGGATATTTTTTCTCTCACTGCGAATTACACCCAACTACAAACTCTAATGTCAATTCTTTTCATTAAGGCCTTTTTGAGCAAAGATGCGCCAAAAAGAGGAAGGCCTTTCTTCAGGGATGGGACAAAGGTCGGGGACAATGGTCAGATTTTCGTGAAAAGTTGCACCATGCACACTTTACAACCAATTTGCAATAAAAACTGCTTACTGTAACCAACTAACGAGCAAACATTTATTATAACTTGTGCTTGCGTTCATCCATGTGGGGTTCAAGTTTTTTGCAACCACATGTTGTATGTAAATTTTACTTTCGGACAAGAAATGAGATTTCTGACATACAGAGATACAAATAACAAAACTTCTGAGTTATGACAGGGTAATATGTGCGCCAAAAATTTTGCCTAGTAACAACTTCTCAAAATTTTGCCTAGTAACAACTTCTCAACTCCCAACTAAATTTCTTTGTAATCTGCCTATGCCAGTCGCCAAATTTCATTGGAGAGTTGCCAATTTTAACGTTGCATGGCATACAAACTTTTTCAACCAATATATTAGCAGAGCCATCTCATGACACACACCACAATTTCGCTCGTCCGAATGATCACGACAGTCCGGGTCTCCATCACATTTCCAACTTCTCTTGATACATTGGCCGTTGTCACACTGCACTTCTCCAACCTTGCACAGGCGTGAGTCTACCAAACGTGAATGAAAATGAGCACACAGTAGTTACGGTTATGTAGAACCTTAAACATGTTCAAATTCGGCTAATTTCAAAGCATGACATCTCAGAAATGAATGACCAGAATCATAAGAAACTTCCAAATTTTAAGGTTTATGCAGTGTTCAAAACGCTTGTTTTTGCATGAGGGTTGGTCAAAAACAGGAATTTTGTGATTTTTATAAAAAAGTTGTATATAACAAGTTTTTGAGATTTCATCTTAAATATTCATAGCAAACAGAATTTGGTTACATCACTGATAATCTCGTTTTACTATCGAATATACCTTTCAGAAAATACTTTTACCAAATTAAAATCTGAATAATTTTGTAGACATTTGGAAAAATACATAGACTTATTCTACAAGTCTGTCTATTGCACCACACATCCACAAAACTACAGATATAAACTTGGCAAAAGTAGAAAGACAATAAGCCTTTACAAAATTGATTTATACCTTAATGCCAATGTGCCACTGAGTCATGTGACCATGCCTTTTCAGAAAATTTAGCAAAAAAGAAACTAAGATGCATTCATAGCCAAACAACAGTATTAGTACAATGTCCAAATGTTACATGCAATAAAAATAAAGATTAAATCTCAAACTTGATGCTACAGTTCTCTAAGATATAATTTCGTAGCCGTTGGCTTATGACATCAGCGGTCCTCAAATATTGAACAAAAACGGACAAATATTAAAAGAATGTTTACAACACACCAAGCAAGAGACCAACTGATCTGAACGTAAGTGAGGTTCAGCTGCGAGATGCAGCTTTAAAGATGTATTTGCATGCTCCTAACTATGCTAATGTATAACAGGAACTAAACAACAACGCTTCTTTAACAAACTCTATGCTAAACAAAGTGCAGTTGTATTCATTAACAACTTATACATGTGAAAACAAAAAATTCTACAAATAGGTGACCTTTGCACCAATGACGTATCTCTCAGGCTCACAAAGCCTGCATCATACAGTGTCATTTCCCAGCACCACGTCACGATAAATACTGGACACGGTTCAGTGATTAGGGGTGAATCATTTCCACCACAAAACTTGTTCTTAAAAACATTTGGCAATTTTCAACCTACTTCATTTTCACATTGTCGCTATATGTTGTGTTTCGAACTAATTTGGCCAAGCAATCACAGAGAGAAGGATTTAGCTTGCATGTTCCACTTTAAAGCCTATCTTGAACGGTAACACCAGTAAATTTGGTTTCTACTAACAGTATGTTAAGGGCATAATTCTGAGCCCACTAGTGCCATAAATTGCCAAATGTGATGAACTGTTAGGCGTATTGGCTTGCTTTTGTCTACATCAATGCAAGAATCACCTTTTAATTCAAACAGCTGCGAATAACACCCGCACATGGTGGTGTTCTATTCAGATCCCTATTCAATACAACTGTATGTTATTTATGCTGGGATCTCGCGGTGACGCAACACGAAAAAGCAGCTTCACCTATCATTTGACTGGCTTACATTTGCATGATTAACTCGTGTCTTCTTATTTTACTAAGGCTTTGCTAGGAATATCTGGTTAGCCCAATACATCTAAAATAACAAAATTCTGTTGAAGTTAGGCTTTAACTGCTATTGAAAGCAACATACCACACCCCACTTCATCAGTCCAATCCCCACAGTCATTATCCCCATCACAGCGGTAAGAATGGAGAATACAACGGTTACTATGGAGACACTTGAACTCTGTACTGCTGCAACTGACATCTTTTGGAGCTGTCAAAAGTTAACAACATGTCATAATAACCATGGCGCTTCATTGAACAGGCAAAGTAAAACAAGATGGCTGAAGATTGTAAAGAGACATTTGGGAATTAAATTAGTAAGCTTGAAATTATGAAATCAAAATTAGATATAGAATACGACTGATTAGAGCCTTACAGTTATTCAAGGAAGAAAATTTATAAAAAATAAACAGTTTGTACATCACCACAGATTCTAAGATAGCACTTCTGTAATTCTGCAGTGCTCCAGTTACTTACTCTCACACCCGTCTTCATCCGACCCGTCATTACAGTCAGGGTCCTGATCACATACCCACAGTCTCTCAATACAACTGCCATCGTCACATTGAAATTCTGACGCGCTGCACTGGTGGGCTGAAACACACACATCCACAAAATGACGCCACGGGAAAATAAACCCAAGACTGAACAATGGACATCCTGGGCGCATAACTAAACATGACTATTACGTTGGGACATCTACGTATTTCAGTGGCGTTTTGTTTTGATTTTGTGTTCTTCGGAACAACTAATTCAAGTTCTGACTCAAATACTTCTCGTTTTACAGGATTACAGAGTGCGGAATGAACTCGTGTAGGCAATAATTTTTGGTAGCGTATTAACTGTCTCAAAACTTGTTTTTGTCTTCGTTTGAAAACATAGATTTCTAAGCAGCTATAAACCTGCATCCCATCCCAAAATAACTCTTTCAATTAGATCACTTATTGAAACAGGTCTAAAATTGTTCCTTTGTCAAAGTAAATGAGATTTCTGGGATCGAAAAGAAGTGACAATTTGTTATGGCTTGAGATAAGGCTCCACAATTTGACTGTCATGGTGTGTCATTTTATTCACAGATCATGGTCTTGTGCAATAACGAACAGTCAGTTCTTTGAAAGACCAAACATCACTTCTCAACTAAGGAAAAAAGTTGAGATCAATTTTATAGTTACTGGTGCAAATCAAAAGTTTGCTTCTCTGATGGAAGGAAGATTATACTGAGCTGCCTTCACAGCGTGGATCATCAAGTACATGGTTACATAATACATGAGACAGATTCGTAAGGATGCAGGTATTATCCTCCGAAGCGAGGTAAACGTACACTGTAAGACCGTGCCATTAAAGTTATCACGTGACCAAATAGTCATACATAACAGCTGTGTCTCATTCAGCATGATTTGCCTCACAGACCACGAGGCGAAAGTCATCAGGCATAAAATTGGTTGTCAGTTTTAGGCAAAAGAAGCATAATTGGTTTTGGTTTGCTTGTTTTTGAGATACGATGCAATGACACCGTAATCTTTTACTTGAAACATTTTTTTAAAAAGCCTCCTGATATTTGCTGAATTGGTGCACGAGGGTGATAGAGGGGGTATACAGGGGAAGAAGGAGAGAGAGGTGTGGTAATTATTCTATCGTTTAGAACAACCATCTTATTTGTCACACACCAAAAATTATTTGGAACAATAAAAATTTGTCCCTCACTTATTTCTCACAAGACTACCTGGTGGGAATTTTTCGCCTCACCTAGTATGCACACAGTCCGTTTTGCACTTTGGAGAATATGAACACAAAGTTCAGTTATTAACTCTAGTAATACGAACCAGTTTAACTGTGTTGATAGGGCCTGAACATTGTATATTTACCACTTCATTCATCTTGATGTAAATGTGAGGTGAATGAGATGACTTGGATGAGTGTTATGCCACCCAGTCATAAACACAAAAGTTTCACCTATGATGGGGTAAAGTTTCCTTATACTGGAACGGGATGACCTAATTTAATTATTAACAATTGGATAATGTTGGCAAACATGAAGGCCAAATTTCGTTAAATTCACACACGGACAGTTGGTGATGCTTGCTTTCTTAGTATATTTCACACATCTGTCAACTATGAAGTTCCTATATTCATTTTATTTGGCACACCATGGTTATCAGGAAAATATAACTGTTTTGTTAACAAATTTTGTTCGAAATAGGTGACTCTTATAACTTCACTTATGGCCATGTCTTACCACAGTCCTCGTCTGAATTATCACCACAGTCGTCATCTCCATCACACCTCCATCGTCTGGCAACACACAGGCTGTTCTTACACTGAAACTCATCGCTTGAGCAGTTTCTTTCAGCTGAAAACAAGTGACAAGAAATTAGCTAAAGTGGCATCAAGAGGGACACTTCCTTCTGAATAAATTCATTAACGGGCTGTTAACAAGGTTGCTTTGTCATGCAACACTAATATCGAACGTTTCAACATAACTTTGATCAATTGCATTATTGTTAATTTGTAAAAGTGTTGTTCATTTCACAATCTACTTCACTGAACATATCATAACTCTGCTACATATAAGGGTGAATTCAGTTAAAGGAGTTCAATTGCATAAATGTTTCCATTGTCCATAAATCGCGGCAAATCAAAGGCTCCAAAATTATGTTCTAACATGTATAATATGATCTAGTACAATCTCAATAATAAAACAGTGATCTTGAAATTGTGTTCAGCTAGGAGCGCCCCCTTACGGCAGTTGAATTCTTCGCTGCTGTCCCCACAGTCGTTGTCCCCATCACAGACCCAGTTCATCTGGATGCAGCGCCCGTTGGTACAGGTGTACCATGAAGGATCGCATGTAGGTACCTTCGTATCTGCAAAGAAGTTGGTGGTCAATGTGGACATCGGGGAATATTAGTGAGGAAAAGCTTGAGGCAGATTTTGCTGGGACAAGTGGTTTAGTTTTGATCAGCTACACCGAAGGATGCATTGATTATGCACAGGTAGATCTAGGATGGCCCAGATGTCCAGACACACAGGCATTAACCAGAAATTGACAGGGTTCTGTAATGAGTATGCAAGCTCATATTCCAAAAGTTTGGTGAAGATCTGTTACTTAATTTTCAGTCATTCCATTTATACCGAATCCAAAACATTCCAACAATCATCCAACGATCAGAGAATCTGGTTAAACCAACAAGGCAGCTGTGCTAAGATAGACTGCTACCGAGAGACAACTAGATTTATAGTTGTTTTTTTATTATAAATGAACATACAACACCACGCATTTCATTTTCCCAGTAGCACTAACGCTGTGATACACAAATCTCATACATACCACAGTGAGGTCCCTCATCATTTCCACGGGAACAGTCGATATCTCCATCACAGACCCAAGACCGGGGGATACAGGGACAGTCTCCAGAGTCTGTCCTTCCACACATGAACTGGTGGGCGGAGCATCGACAAGAGGGCAGGGATGGATCTTCGCCAGCAGCTGGAACATAGGCTTATGAAAATCATTACAAGTTCACGTTTTTAAAAAAAAATACTACTTTAAAAGGATATGCTCAAACAAATGTGCAGTTACAGAAGGCACGGCACAGTTATGCTTTAAAAGGGGAAGTCTTGATTTTTGACAGCTCAGCTCTCAGGCATGAAGGCATTAGAAAATCAAAGGTGGTTTCATAGCTGATACAATGTGGGAAAGTAATTCCAAGCGTAAAAATTAATGTTTGGTAACAATACCGAGACCTACATGAAAAATCCCAATTTTGGGAAAATGAAATCACGTGATCACAAACACATTTTTGACTGTTGCTAACCAAGCATTGTTTGTGGTGGCCTCCATATGCGATGGTTTCTTTATTTTGGTGAGTGGATTTCCCATTTGCCAGTCTAGGAATTTTGGCAAGTAGACGTTACGTTGTTCTGCTAAGCACAGAGTACTGTTACACACTCAGGTCATGAGTTGAGGATTTGCAGGTGACACACACAAGTTGACGCAACTTAACATTCACAAAGTTGCATCTACGGCTTATGTATAAACCATTCCGTAACTATAACACAAACACGGCTTGAAAATCAGCCAATCAGATTGGAAGCACGGATAGGCAATTGACTGAGGAAAATCTTATTTCCTAAGATGATGCCAATGTAAAATTATTTAATGACACACATTTTTAAATGTGACATCAAAATGGGAAACTATAGCCTTACTGAACAAGACGAGGTGGTCAAATTGATCCATTATCCATCAATGTCCATAGTGTATTCTACAACTAATGCTTCAAAATGTACAAGGTAATAATCTTGCCTACATGAAACAAAGCTTGATCTTAGTCAACCAATCAAGACCACAGATCAAATGAGTTATTTTTCTACAATTAATTTGTGCACACCCTGACAGCTTTGGAAGACAAATTTTATCTTGAAAACCAAAAGGAGCCAGCACATGTGCAGCAAGAAGACATAAGAGCATGTGGCCAAGAGACTGAACGGTAACATATTTTTTCTTCGAGTTATATTTTTACTGCAATTTTTCACACAGACAAATTCCTGTAACCAAAAATGGATTGCACTGTCTTAAAAGGTGACATTGCATCAAAGAAGCACTTTACAACTTTAGATTTCTAAACAATATGAACTAAGACATCATTTTGAAAAACTGCGGGCATTCTCAACAACATCAGAATTGTTTGGAACACAAAAAAGCAATTATAGTACTTATTTTTATCTGAAATTACAGAAAAATCTCTGATTTAGGACACAAAAAGGCAAACAAATGAAATTGTATTTTCCCATAGTTTCACAATCATACCTAGTGCCAAATAAATGTTTTTTCCGAGTTCTGTACCATGGTTGCCATTAGATATATGTTGAAAAATAGCAATGTTAGAAGACTGAACTTGAAAACGGGGCAAATTTGGCAATTATTTTTTGTCCAAAATCCTGTTAGATTTTATTGAAGTCAGGTGATAAGTGAATGGACTGAACAAAAATACCTGCAGAAACCATCACCACTTGACCTTATCTCCATTAAAAGCAATTATTTAAGAAAAACATGGAATTCCTTTTTAATTGAATGCGAAAAATGTGACTAGCAGACAGAATTTAAGTTAACTGAATTGAAATTTTGTGAATGCCAGACAGTGCTTATTTAAGTCGTTAACAGACCTTGAACATAGTAATTGAATAAGCAGAGTTTTGTGAGATTTCGAGATTACCAACACCAAGGTCCTAGATATCCAACTCCAGAGTAAGATGATAAGCAGGGGAGATAACAAAGGAGAACCACGATAGTGCAGGCACGTATATGTAAGAAATCAACAATCCTAAAGACTCGACAATCCATAAGAATTTCCACAAAGTGTCCTTAGTTGAATGGAAGCACTCAATCACACACAGCTAATTAATAAAAAGAAACTTATAAGTCATTTCCTATAATCTGAAACCTTGACATTTTGTTTTATTCTAAGTTCTTGTTCGTCAACTTGGCAATCACGCAATTTCAATGGTAATTATCCCCTTATTTTGTACAGAAATGATTACAGAAACTTACATTTTTTCATTTTTCAGCATCCGACTACCTTGGTACTAATGGTGAGAACACACCAAACGTTGTTTTATGACACTTACGTACCTGACCACCCATGATAGTGGTCAACTAAAAAATTTTCAATCTTTATTTCTGTGAAGAAATTTGATAAAATGAAGTTTCATTCCTCGGTCATATGGTGCATTATATAGGTGAAGAATGGCTAACTTTCGTAATAGCTGCGCCATATTGAAGTTCACTAACCTGCCAGATGGCAATCAGGTCTTTAGTGGACAGGCGTTCAGCGCCACCTATGGATAGCATCTACAGGTATAAACAGACCTTTAACCCCTTTCCTGCTATTATAATGCAGGCAAATTTCCACTGCTGTGCTATGGCATGTGGGATGTACCAATACCTTACAGTTAAAGGTAAATATTTTGAAATATCAATAAGCAAGGACAACCTTTTCCATACATTTCCCCGCACTGCGAAAATGTATCTGTGAAAAAGCCAGTGGGTGCCGCTGAGAAAGAGGGAGAATTTTTATCCCAGTCGGTGTCTAAAAGTTAAACTTAAATTAGTGAACTTTAATTAATCAAATAATAAGAGGGGCTGACAGTGGAATTTATTCATTTATTTTTATATTTGTGAGCTCCTATGAAGTAATTCAATTTCCGACTAACAAATCAGAGTTGGGATCAATCGGAAGTCTCTTTCCTGCTCTCATTATTCCAGAGAGCGCCAATATGAAAAGTTTCTTATTGCCCCAGCTTTAACTGCCCTCTTGGACAGGCAGCAATTGACTAGGTTGTAACCAGGAAATAATAATTTATTGTACTAGGTACAATACTCAGAAGTCCAACCAGGCATTGAAGTACAGCGATTTTAAGTGGCAATAAACGGACACTAATAAACCTAATAAAATATTACCTGTTAGCACCTATAGCTGACAAGGGGGTAAATCTGGCTGGCTCAAGGACAAAATGACATAATGACATAATGAACAGATACAGACCTTATGGTTAACTAGGACCTGGAAAAAATGGCCAAATTTGGATAAATTTAGAACACCATAAATGGCAGGTCAGATTCATACGAAATTTTCAGACAGTATAATTTAGGCATTGTACTCAAAAATGCTACCAGGAATTGTTTTTTAAACTTTCCATTTTTGCATCAGGGGCTATCGAAATATGACTCGTGATTTTTAGGAAAAAATAAAAAGTTGTATGAAATGAAAATGAAAAAGATAATTTTGAAAACAATGTGTGTTTTTAAGCTTTCGTCTCGATCATTATTAAACAAAATTGGGTCATGCTTGCTGATACCGTAGTTCTGCAATCAATATACCTTCGATCACTTTTTACTAAATTTTACTAAAAGGCATGGTCATATGACCCAATCATTGTCAGACTGGTAAAAATCCGAAAACAGAGTTGAGATGACGAGTAGGATTTTTTTACTCCTCTCTTGGCAAATTATGGCGTTCCAAACCGAGCTTGCCTTGCTTATGTGTCCATGAGACATTGATGACACTGATGCAGNAAAAAATTTTCAATCTTTATTTCTGTGAAGAAATTTGATAAAATGAAGTTTCATTCCTCGGTCATATGGTGCATTATATAGGTGAAGAATGGCTAACTTTCGTAATAGCTGCGCCATATTGAAGTTCACTAACCTGCCAGATGGCAATCAGGTCTTTAGTGGACAGGCGTTCAGCGCCACCTATGGATAGCATCTACAGGTATAAACAGACCTTTAACCCCTTTCCTGCTATTATAATGCGGGCAAATTTCCACCGCTGTGCTATGGCATGTGGGATGTACCAATACCTTACAATAAAAGGTAAACATTTTGAAATGTCAATAAGCAAGGACAACTTGTTCCATACATTTCCCACTGCGAAAATGTATCTGTGAAAAAGCCAGTGGTTGCCGCTGAGAAAGAGGGAGAATTTTGATCCCAGTTGGTGTCTAAAACTTAAAATAAATTAGTGAATTTTAACTAATCAAATAATAAGAGGGGCTGACAGTGGAATTTAATTTATTCCTTTATTTTTATATTTATGAGCCCCTATGAAGTAATTGAATATCTGACTAACAAATCTGAGTTGGGATCAATCGGAAGTCTCTTTCCTGCTCTCATTATTCCAGAGAGCACCAATATGAAAAGTTTCTTATTGCCCCAGCACTAACTGCCCTCTTGGACAGGCAGCAATTGACTAGGTTGTAACCACGAAATAATAATTTATTGTACTAGGTACAATACTCAGAAGTCCAACCAGGCATTGAAGTACAGTGATTTTTAAGTGGCAATAAAACGACACTAATAAACCTAATAAAATATTACCTGTTAGCACCTATAGCTAACAAGGGGGTAAAGCTGGCTGGCTCAAGGACAAAATGACATAATGAACATATACAGACCTTATAGTTAAATAGGACCCGGAAAAAATGGCCAAATTTGGCTAAATTTAGAACACCTTATCTCATAAATGGCAGGTCAGATTCATACGGAATTTTCAGACAGTATAATTTAGGCACCGTACTCAAAAATGCTACCAGGAATTGTTTTTCAAACTTTACATTTTTGCATCAGGGGCTATCGAAATATGACTTTCGTGATTTTTAGGAAAAAATAAAAAGTTGTATGAAATGAAAATGAAAAAGATAATTTAGAAAACAGTATCAGTGTTTTTAAGCTTTCGTCTCGATCATTATTAAACAAAATTGGGTCATGCTTACTGATACCGTAGTTCTGCAATCAATATACCTTCGATCACTTTTTACTAAATTTTACTAAAAGGCGTGGTCATATGACCCAATCATTGTCAGATTGGTAAAAATCCAAAAACAGAGTTAAGATGACGAGTAGAATTTTTTTACTCCTCTCTTGGCACATTATGGCGTTCCAAACCAAGCTTGCCCTGCTTATGTGTCCATGAGACATGGGCTGACACTGATGCAGGTGGGTGTTTTTTGAATTCGGTTTCCAATCAACTGCCACGACAGGAAATTCCTAGTCATTTTGTCAGAGCTCTTTTGGTGTGTACTATATACAAGACATGACACTCAGAAGGGTGATTTTTCACTAAAAGCATTGCTTGACACCTAGCTTAAAGATGGTGTCATCGTACCCTGTTCTCAGAAACTTAAGCTTCCTCTTTTCAATTTCTCCCAGTAAAAATATGTACCATTCAATCTCTAATTCAATTAGTGCTTCCGACGAAAATTGAATGTAGATGATTGATGGAAGCGCAGGTTTCATTGATCTTGCCCCATTTTTGCCGAACAATTCCAACTTCCATCTTTTTACTTCCTGTGGTAATTTAGGAATGTTTGATGTGTGCTTACTGCCGTCGTAGCAAATGCACTGACTGCACGCAAGAAACGAAACAATTGTGAAGCTAAGGTATTAAATCTAAGAAAATTATTAGTAGGGTAATTTAAAGTTTAGAAGTCAACACAAACTTTGAAATAAATTCTTACTTTTATACTCACAGTGGAGACTCGGTTGTGACTTGGGATTTTTCCCAGGTCCCCAAACACAATCGAGAACTGAAGATAAAGGGTGGCTACTCTGACAAACGTCTCGGCAAAAAGGGTGTTTTTGCGACAAAATTCCATACAATAAAGCTTCACATTTGGAAGTTCAGTCTCTCTCCAAATGTTCCATGCAACGAACTGACGGTTCGTTATTCACTGAGATTGTGCATGGTGCATTCCGTCTTTTTCACCCTGGTCTCAAGCAATAACGAACTGTTAGGTCTTTCAAAACTTAGAAACCATATTCATTTTGACTATGGAACAATTCAAGACCAATTTCACAACAAGCAGTTGTTAATACCTAATTTTTGTCGTGCAATACTGGTTTAGAGCCACTTGAAGAAAGATTTCAACCTATGATGTGTTTAGATGAAAACTGATCGGGTGAAATGGGTTAGGGTGGGTCAAGAATTGTATTGTACTTAGTTGAAGAACAAGCACATTACTGAAGCACCAGCCAACACTCAACACACAATATTACCAGGGCTATTTGCTGTAACAAAAGCCTGTAATTTACTTAACTAGCATAAGTGCTTACAACTACCTTTACTCTGCTCAACATACCAGATTAAATTTCAGTTAAGCTATATTCCAGAAGATGTGGCCTGCTCAAACAAACAAAGTCATGGCATTTCATTTCACTCTTGATGTTGAACAGCATAACAAATTTGAAAGCTCACTATGCATACCCTGATTTCTGTGTAGTAACAGTGGCCCATTCTGCACCTTGAGCGAATTAACCTATCCAACTCTGTTGTTCCCAACCAGACCACAAATCATTTCTTGAATGACTTGTGACTAATTTTATAGTGCTGTGTGGTTTATATCAAACCTCATTTTCTCTGACAGATAGTAGCTGCTTCAATACTTCAGACAATTTTGTTTTGTTGCTGTTTCAGTCTATCCTTTGAAACCACAATATACCACTGAATGTCTGTCAACCAGCAGCAGAACAAAGGAGACCTGGTGCAGCAGAAGCATGAACTTCTTTAGGATGTAACTAACCCCTCCCCCCTATTGGATGAGTCCCAGAACAAGGATGAGAATGAAGAACACACATTCCACATCACTTAGATTCTATATCAAAAAGGCAGTGTTTCATTCCGAAAAATCTTTAAAACACCACACCTAAGTGTAAATTTCCCTTATTGTGAACATTTTAATCAAGCGTCTGTAAAATTCAGCAGAAATACAGCCACTGAATTTTACACAAAAGGCAATCATGCCAAAGTAGGCATTTGACCAATCAGTCTTGCAAATATAAATTAAGAGTGACAGATCTTCCAATTCTGTTTGTTTGCATATTTAAATTAAAGCTGAGTACCAATTTGTAGATTTTGACTCACGCAGATATCAAGTCAGGAATTGGTGCTTGCGATTTCTAGTACGCTATATGATGTCTTTCACGATGAACACTTTAAAAAATTACTGAATGAACTCATCAGAAAGCCACTTTTAAACTACAGTTAATGTATGACATATTCATACTGTTGACACATGATGAATTTTCATGAATGTCCTGATCTAGATCTTTGTTTTTACGACACCCTTAGATTGTTTAATACCTTTTAGAACTAACTTCGTTTCACTTTTGTCACCTTTTTATAGTCTCTTGACTCGTGATGAGTTTTCTTCAGACATGAGTAGAGTTCCACACACCATAATGGAGAATTGAGAAGAAACTCACTTGCACATCTACATGATAATTATGGCAAAACATCACCAGACTAGGACACAATGTGGTGCATATGTGTAATTTTATTTTCCCATTTTTAGCAAAGGATATTTAACATCAAATCAATGCTTTATGAAGTTCTGCACCCTCGCTACCATCAAAAAATTTTTTCAAAAATTGGGGGCATTCACCAAAATGTTAGAAGGCTTTGAAAAACAAAGAACAGAGTAATTTTTGTCAGAAATTGACGAGAGTTCACCATAGCCTGACTCGATCTGGAATTCGAACTCACAACTTTGAACAGGGCTCGGCGCTATGAAAATCGCCAGGTCACATTTTGCGACCTAGCCAAAAACCCGGGTCTCATTTTCAAAATTCAACTTGCATTCATAAATGCCAGGTCGCAAAATTTTCCTACTGTTTTTATGTGCCAAAATAGCTTTTTTTCGATGATCGAGAAAGTGCTTAGATTATGCTTTTACCAGCAGTGTTAAATACTCACAAGTTTCAGGTTGCAAAATTGAGTTGTTATATGTAGGTACCGCATTACTGTTCTTCACAACCGACATTCAAAGACTGTTGCCGATTTGAAACTTGAATTAGTGCTCTAACCGACACATGCATTCGAGTAGCTAAGTTTGCAATGCGAAAAGGGAGATAATATTCGTTGAAAAAGTATTCGTGATTTTGCTAGGTCTGACCTGCTGTACATGACTGCCACCAATGTCGTTAAAGATCCAAACTAACTCTGAGTGTAAACTCCGTCCAGTTTTCATACGCAGTCCAAACTTTGCAACTTAACTCGACGTTTGAAAAACTTCATGTCGAAAAAAATCTGTGAAACGTTGCCCTAGCCGAATAACGTAAGTGGATGCACGGTTACAAATCAGTGCAAATTTCACAACAGAAAACTGAATTTGTTGTGTAAAATGAGCATGATTCACTACATAGGTTGCATGTCAATTTAAAAACCACATGCAGTCGTCTGTAGTGCGCAATGATGGTCGCTAGCCTGAACTGTTGGTGCTCAATTGGAAATTCTCAAAAATTGAGGGGGAACGCTTAGTAGAACAGTGAGCGCTTATTATGGAACACGTCACAAGAGTTGCTTTATATTTACCTGGTATCTGCCAAGAAGTGTAAAAACTCAGCTCGCATACATTGGAAATTCTAAGTCGCATTTTGCGACTTGATACGAGCTGGCAAAAATCTCAGCTCCTATTTCCAAATTTCAGGTTGCAAATGCGACCTGCAGCTCGTTAGGTCGAGCCCTGTTGAAGATGTGGGACATATGCCAACATAGACTATTCACAGATAATTATACAGACACAGAACAAAATCATGGAATGAGGAGCATTGGTTACGTGCAAAAGCCAACAATTAGTGTCAAAAACCTTGACCATTTTCACGGTGAATGATACATGTTTGGTATTACGAATATGCAGTTAGTAATAAATAAGGTTACTATAGCACAACTCTACAATATGATCGGCACAAGGTTTTTGCCTAATAGTTGAGATGAACCCATGAGTTTCCAAATTGCTCTAAAATTATCACTTTCACCGCCGTGGTCGGTGACTTTAACAAGTCCGCCACTTCGAAATGTGCAATAACTGTCAGCCAGAGTGTGTTTGTGAGTATTCAATGGCTTAAATATTATACTGTCCAACTCTTGTCACAACGAGGCCCGCAAAAAACAACTCGCAATAAGTCTAATTACCGGTATGTTGTTTTCTACATGAACCAATATATACAAATGGTTTCAGTAACTGCTAACAATAAGTGACTGAAAATTCTAAAGAAAAAATTGAAACGAGAATTTTCAACAATCTGACTGCCATTTTTTCAGTCCGCTCTGGGTACAGCAGTACAAAAGTGATGTTTGACTTTTGTGACAAACTGCAATAAAACGGTCAGTGGATTGATTTGCGACCTTTTTAGGCCCTTTCATATTGACTTAACTCCGGGCTGAGCGGACGTAAACAGTGGTACAGTAAAATCTCACCATAATAAGGCTTCCTTTTTCTCACAAACAGTAGGTAACATCAAATAATTAACTTCATAATCTTCAGGGTAGACCACGCTTACCGCCAATCTTTAGAAAAGTAATGTTCAATCACAACCATGTTGGAACCCTTCAAAAAATTAAAGGCCATTTTAGACAGTTACTTTTGTTCAAAATGGGTGAGATATCAAAGGAATTAATAGGTGAGATATCACAGGAATAAATAGGTGAAATATCACAGGAATTAACAGGTGAGATTTCACAGAAAATAAAAGGTGAGATTTCACAGGAGTGAATAGGTGAAATTTCACAGGAATTAATAGGTGACATATCACAGGAATTAACAGGTGAGATATCACAGGAATTAATAGGTGACATATCACAGGAATAGGTGCGATTTCACAGAAAATAAAAGGTGAGATTTCACAGGATTTAATTGGTGAGACATCACAGGAATTAATAGGTGAGATTTCACAGGAATTAACAGGTGAGATATCAAAGGAATTAACGCCTTTCCATTCACTGCTGAGTTACTTTAAAATTAAGTACCTAGTTGAAAGAATCAATTTTCAATAAGAAAAGAGAATACCGTCTCCCGGTGGAATAGGAGAGGTGTTAATTGTGTGCTTAAGTATAGCCTGAGGTGTAAACAACATCTGGTATGTCACTCCGAAAATCACTTGTCCCATTTCAGGAGGTCTTCTGAGGACAACATAGCAAAATGTCTGGGCTTGCACTAAGGAGAATAGAAGATTTTTTCAAAAATGAGATACATAGCAAAACTGAAAATGTAAGATACTGACTTTCTAAATGATAAGTTACCTATTTACGCTTTATACTGAAAGGCAATTTGAATCTAGCAAACCTTGATTGTCACCGTGCCATCATTATATTAACATTAGTAAAAAAACAAGTACCTGCACTTCCTAAACCAACAGTACTGTCTTAAATAGTATGCCAGTCTTCACAATGGAAGTGCTTATCTGGAAAGTCAGCACAATGTTTGGGGAGGCCCGTAGAACTGCGGCCCCAAACCCGACAGTCATCATGATCACGACGTCTCCTGCGTAATTAAGGTTACGCTGGCCCCCAGGAAAAAGTCCAAATTTGGCTGCCTTCAGCACATCGTATCTCATAAATGGTTGACTGACACTATGGAACAGTTTTCTAAGACGGCGTTAGGAATTGTTTTACAATGTTCCCCATTTGAATGTGGGGTTACCAAAACAGGACTTTTATGATTTTTAACTAAGAAACAACGTGAAAGTGACATAAATGGAATCATATTTCATAAAGCTGTAACAGCATTTTTTGAGATCTCACCTTGAAGTTTCATATCAAATAAAATTTGATTGCATTATTGATACCATTGGTTTGCTATCAATGTACCTATTTTTTGCTAAACTTCACAAAAAGATGTGGCCACATGACCCAATAAATAAGAAATTGGTAAAAAGTCAAAAAATAAAGTTATTCAGGTTTTTTACTCTCAGAAATTATATACCCAGTTAAATCTTTAATCCTGTAGACATTTGGCTAAATACAGACAGCCATTAAAAGGGTCCTACATAACCTTAAAGAGGAACTTGCCCACTAATTCCTTATTTCTGTGATTGTTTGGCCAAACTAGTAAGAAACACAACATATAGCGAAGATTTGAATATGAAGTGCGATGAGAATTGCCAAATGTTTTTAAAAACGAGTTTTGTGGCAAAAAGGATCCGCAGTAAATTTCTCAACCATGTCCAGTGAGAATCATGACGTGGTGCTGGGGAATAACACTGCATGATGCGGGCTACGTCAACCCCAAGGTACGTCATTAGCACAAAAAACACCAATTTGAAGAACTTTTTGTTTTCACAAGTACAAGTTGTCATTGAATACAACTGTACTTTGTTTAGGGTAGATAAGGTTAAAATGGCATTACCATTACTTCTGACTATACATGAGCATAGTTAGGAGCGTGCAAATACATCTTTAAGTTGCAAACAACATCTCCCTGCAACACTTAAAATTATGATAGTCTTATTCATACACTGAAATCCTGTCTCCAGGCAACTTTCAAGGTGAGATAAGTAGGAGAATCCTCACGTAAGATGATACGAGGTGTTAAGAAGGTTTCTAAGCAGGTAAAAAATTTGGATGGCACTTCAATGCTTGGAGTAAGTAGATTTTATCTTGAGAAGGCTATTCAGGGTAACCATTGATGGCTAAATAATGAAAAGCAGATTGCAAGCAAGGGCAATTTATAGCTAAAGAAGGGTATTTACAGTCCAAGGTAACTTTCAGTAGAGTTGAGAAAACGGGAAAAAACAAGAGGGAGCTCAGCATCCGTTCTACTGCCTGAACAAGGACAAAAAGTGAGAATGCAACTATTGAGGCATAAATTTGACAAAATTACATCCATTTCAGCCCATCCCCTGAATAGCATTTCAGTGAGAGAGTTTCAACAACATGTTATAAAGCGCTTGGACATTCTGAGAATGAGTTCTGTGGGACAAGGCCCTTAGTTACAGTTAAATCTCCCCCAAAAACCAATCACTGGAGACAATTGCAAAACTTGGACAAAATTCTTGATGAACAGATTTCGAAAATGTCTGGTGACACGAGGGAACATTGAGGGAACCTTGAGAGTCGTGGTCATCAGGTGAAAACATAGAGACCCGAGGGGGGCAGCTCAAATTACCGGCCCCCAGACCTTGCACCGCTGAGGGTCCCAAAAATCTGGATCTGCTACTTTTAGCACATATTCAAATACTCCAAGACGATATAATTTTCTAGAAGAGTGTAATCTAGCAATCATTTTTTTGTAGTGCACGAATGTGACTTGCATACAAATACTGTAAAATAAAAGCAAAAAACAGAGTCCAAAAAACAGACGGCACACTCGCGATAGCCCTATCCACAGAAAAAAAAATCAGAAAACCCCACCAGAAACAGCAGAGCTATGGCTCCGCAAACCCAAAAAGGAAAACATGGCTGCCACAGCATTGTCTTGCGTCTGACTAAAACAAAAAATATAAGCTGTGAGACATTTGTGAGACATGTCTTCTGTAAACTTCGCATCGGTCCAACAACAGTTGTGCTCTATAGAGTGCAAACAAAGAAACAAACAAAAAATTCATAAAGTTCACTTCACCAAATAATAACAAATAATGCCCTATGCACACACTTGCAATATGAATATAAATATGACTCACTTAAGTGTGTCAATTTAAGTTGATCTTGAGAAAATTGACCATGGTTAGAAACCACTTTAAAAAATCAAAATCATCAGAGGTGCGCAAGCCTCATGGTTGAGCCCATTGCACTAAACACCTGTGGAAACTACTTTGGTCACTTTCTAGATATCGCAGATCTTCAATGACAGTAGTTTACCACAAGATCAAGCATTAGACAAGATTTCACTCAAGAACAATAAATTATCCTCAAGAGAAGGCAGAATAAACAGTGGCAGACATGTGGTTGATAAAATATTCTGAAGTTCAAATCCAAGTATACCCCCACTGTGGCTGCTATAGTTCAACAAACACATATTTAACACTTAGTAGAAGAGGAAGTGACAGACAGCTGATAGCTGCAACACCTAACACAAGCCACTTCTGTTCCTGGCAGACAAGGAATTTCCTCAGAGAAATTCACTAGAACTGAATTCTTCAATCAAAAATTACAAGAAAATCTCACCGTTTTTGGAAAAAGATATTTGCCAAAATTGCACTTTCTTCCATGGCTTCATTGCGAATGCGCATAATTTTTTCAAAAGTCTGATGATTGTAGCTGTGGTACATAACATGCAAAGGCTTTTTATTGGGTTGTACAATACAATGAGTAAATAAAATTTTTCTTGTCCACCACGTTGTGTCCTAAGGCCTTTTCATACTGACTTAACTTCAGTTTGAGCAGAGCATCGAACTGCGAAGTTAACTAAACCATTCATACTAGCTATGGTAGTTAACGGACATCGAAGTAAATGGTAGGTGACGCTGGTTCCACCAAAGTAATCGCTAGGTAGCGTTGCACACTAAGTATTTTTTACATGTGACAATTTGGGAACATTTGCATGTGCTAATAGACATAAAACTTATTTTTAGTTTGACTAATGATTATTCGAGCAAAATATAATAACAGTTAGCGACTTCACTACCCTTTAATTGTTGACAATAATAGAGGCACCTGGCAATAACTTCGATGGGACCGAAATTGACCGTTCATACTGCACCGCAGCATAGACGCTCTGCTATTAAGTGCACATCGCACAACGAACCATGATCAGAACTACCACCGGACTAACTAATGCGAAAGCAGCTTCAGGCAATTGTACACAAAGTTATACAAAAAATCGGAGCGTCTAGACTGGGTAAGAAAGTGCAAAGCACTTGACTGGCAAGAGAATTGGCTTTACTTACCTTTGGGTAATCATCAGACACCTGTTAATAATAAAGTGCAGGAATAGTAATTTAATTTTTCCACCTGACATTTTTACCACATGTTGTACATATACATGGCTGATAAAGCACGTTCCAGGACTTTTCCCCATTTCTCAAACGTGCCAGTTTTGTCAAACTTGAAATAGGATCAAAAAAGCGTCTCACTAATGCTTATGGTCACCTCAGTGCACTATCGCAAAAGCTACTGACATCATACACAGACTAAAGTTGACGGCAAACTAAGTCATAGTAGATGAATATGCGTCACTCATTGACTCACTCAAATGATGCTTTCCCACGATACGTTTTTCACGATATTCCGTTATAAAGTAAGCTTAATAATTGAGCAACAGGTTGCTAGAACCACAACAGTTTTTAACTCAAAACCTAGGTAGTTTTGAAAACAAATCATTTCCTGTTCACATTTTGAAAAACCTATTTGTATTTAAAATATGAAATTATATACCTCTGTGCATTCACAGGTGCATAATGTGTCAGTATCTTCACAAATGATCTTTGCTGAATAGATAATCAGTCTAACAATATTATGTAATATCCTAACGGCAACAGCAATTCTGGTAAAACATACAGAGAAAATTAACCAGTTTTGGAAAGTGAACAATTAACTATTTTGCACTAAGTTGGAGTTTGTACCAAATTTTAGAAATAAACAATGTCGACAGTCCCAAATTCAAGAATATCTATCAATGACAAAGGATCATTCACCTAGGTTTAACACACTATGGCATGAATGGGAAACATTGGGTCTATGGCTATTTTTAATGATTTAATGAACTGCCAAGTCTATGTTCAGATTCTGTTGATGCCAATATTTGAGCAGTATGATGAACGACTAAGTCACCCGTGTCCCAATCTTCGGAGTCAAAAAGTTCAATTTCTGATTGAATTTCCGTGTCCCAAATTTTAGAGACTGCTCCAAACTGAAGGATTTTTAAGATAACAGTCATTACACAACAAGCAACTACTTAGTCACATTCTTTTCAAGGGATCATAGGGATTGTCCATTACATTCATATGAACACTTCTATAGAGCAGTCAGTAATGGACAGTACAACAGGAATACATAGTGCTGCATGTTATAAACACAAGGGGAACCACACACTTGTCTTGTTGAACAATGCAATGGGTTCAGTCTGAGGAACATTCATTCCACCCGCCTGTATTATCTTACCCAGATACTCCATCAGATCATCTCCATATGTTTTCACATGTGGTATTTCCAGATAAAACATGTGACATTATCTGGTAATATCCGACATCAAAAGCAATGCGAAGTAATTATTCCTGCTTTTGATAACTTGACTTCACTTATCCAGCTTCCCTTTCTCATAAAATTGTTTGTTTGGCAATTTATTTAATTAAGTGGACTTGCTAAATGTCAATTTCCAACCTGTTTTGTAGTTCAAGTTTAAATCGGTTTGTGGACAATACGACCTGGTGACTGAAGCTGTAGAGTTCGCCTTACACCTCCAAAAACTGGGGCCCAGTCCACTCACTTTCCAACAATTTTGGAGCCCCTCATGCCAAACTGGAACATTTTGAAGACAATCCTTCACATTTTTGGGGGAACAGTGCATCAAGTCTAGTACCTTCAGGAAAGTTTAACTTGAATTCAATCAGCCATTTCAGAGACAAACTAGACCAATAGCCACATATCTTAGGTTCCCGTAAAAGTACAACAGAAAATGTCAAAAATAATTCCGAGTTCGAAAAATTTGACACCAATTTCATAATGGCAAATGTTCTGAATGAAAGTTCGCTTTTTGTCATGGGAGGCAGGTTGAAAGCCACCTTAACTTTGAAACAATTTTAAGCATTTTCCTACTCTAAGTACCATTTTTAAGCAGACACAAAAGACTAAATTGAATGTCTAGCATCAACAGACGTTCAGGATAGCTTTTAAACTATTTTTAACTTAACGAATGATAGAAAAACCAGCACAAAGTTGGCAGAGTTTGACTGTGACGCCATTAGTGCAGACATAAAGAGAAGTGTTCCCAATGGTGCTATTATAAAGTTTAGACCAGGTTTAAGTTTCACAATATTAAGATCAAGTGGTTTCATTTTGACTCTTACATACCCATTCACTCAATATTGTTTACAAACTTTCAGCAAGGCTTCTGAGAAAAAACAGAGTCCAACCTAGTGCAGTGACAAATTTAACAGCCACAAGAACCACCAGAACTGATGACTTTTACGGTCTTCAGGAAAACTCATTATTAAAACATGTGGCAAACCTATAACAAAAATATGATTTTCAATTTGGGAAACTTATAATGTACCCAACAAATTTGAAAACATTCAACATTGTAGAATTAATTTAAGTTCCTTAAACAATAACCCCAAGATAGACCTCTTTAAATTAACAATGTCCTGAAATTGGACTCTTTGTTTAAAAACAATTACAGGCATTAACCAAAATATTTGAGATAACAAAATATTTATCATTTTTACAGTTGACAAATTTATCGAAGCACATATCATCTTTGAGAATCAAATATAGCTAATACAGCATACCTGAGTTCCTTTGAAAAAATCATCTAAAGAGTTCAAGACATCGCCCTGCATCATGCGGGTATGATCATTTTTACTGAAGCTGTGATTACGTAACTCTGGCCAACGGCCTCACACCCTATTCTGTCTTCAATAATAATACAAGTGTGTTGCATCAAAATTCTAACAGGAGACAACAGTAGAGCAGATGACCCAAATTAATGCCACTGACAAAAGCAACGGATGGGCGGCGCACCACTGAAAAAAGTGGGGGGGCTAAAGCACCCTCAGCCCCCCTGTGATGCACCGCCTATATACCATGTGCGGCATACCATTGAAAAAGTCAAGGGGCTATAGCCCCCCAGTCCCCTATGGTGCGCCGCCCATGCAACGTTAGTGATTACCTGGTCAAGCATATTGTGCAATAAACATGAATTGATGTCTTTGGTTCAACTGAAATGCACTTCACTGTTTGAACCAACCACTTGCTGCTGCGTGACATTCACAGGAAACTTCTGCCTCTCAAAAAAATAATCAAAAGGACAGGAATTACTAATATGACCCACATGGCCTCTTCATTGATCCATAGATTTGAGACATTGTGGGTAAACTGACCCATAACTTTATGTTTTTCTCGGTCGCTACAGGTAACTGATCTGCTTTCTTATTTTCCATCCCCAAATCAAAATGCAGATTTACATGAGAAGCTTTCATTCCAATGATGCGACAGTCCTCAACTCTATGAAAATCAGCAAATCGCTAGGTACCCCACCAAAATCCCAAGTTCAGTTTCTGGAATTCAGGTCGTACTCACAGGTTCCAGGTTGCGAAATGCAAGTGAGTCATTTTCAGGTGTTGGAATTCCCAAGACAAATTTGAATCTACCAAAATCTCGCAATTTTCAGGTCGCAAATGCAATATGCAGCCGTGCAGAGCATTGCGTGTTTAGTGTTTAGGTTCTGCTTGCACATAATTGTTTCTGACTAGCCAGATTATTAAGGCACATAAAGGTTAATTACTCGAAAGAGGAGATGGGACACTTGGTTTGCGTGTGTGAACTGTCTCTCATTATAATTCGTCTTCTTAACAGAATTCAATATCTGAATGTCGCCTAGAAGAAAACGGAGCAAGCACAAATTAGCCATTTACTACAAACTTAGTTCTAAATCTCATCAACCACTACTACTATTGACAAGGAACAAGAAACCTGGCTTAATTGGACACTTTCATAGCAAATAAGTAGACCTATAATTAGATGCAGTCTGTCACTGTATATTGTTCAGAAATCAGTTGCAGATAATGTGGAAATTAAGTCTATGGAGACCATTTCATGATTAATTTCTTGCACAGTAGCTGGCAAAGATGATATCCAATCTCTGCATGTACCACTGACAGAAATCTGCTCCACAGAATCTCATTCACCGTGGAATTTCCTGTACTTTAAACAGAGATCTAAACCATGGCCTGCACTATAAGCCTCCCCTCGATTCCCACATGGAAAACACTTAAAAATAACACAAAATACCCCTCATCAGGCCCAAGAACTCCATTCCAGAGACTGAAAATTTCCCGTCAGGGCAGAATCACATTTAACTCACACAAACCTTCCACTTCACAAGGCTTTGTTAACCGCAAAAAATCCTCACTTCACATGCATGCCTTTTCAGAAATTGCCCTCACATAAAATTTTATTTTTAGCCAGCTAAACATGCACAAATACAATCTAGCAAGACTACAACACGACCAGGCCACCCAAGCACAACATGGCAATTTGAAGTGTTGAGCAGCCCAACCTCACCAATTACCAAATTTCAAGCAAACCAGATCAGGTATAACATAAACAAATCCTTTCATGTTATCATGGCTGGGCAATGTATCAGCATGCTCCATGGAAAACCAACAAAGGACTGTGAGGAGATGGTTGACAAAAGTGATCAGTTGAAATCCAACACATCATTTGGAGGACCAATCATGTATGGTATCATACATTCAGTTACAATACAAGCATTTTAATGAAAGACAAGCTAGCCCTCAGTCCCTCTGGCAATGAGTCACAAACTACTTGAAAGTGAAGTTAGTGAATCCTGGCTGTCAAATAAATTTGGGTTTTACAACTGTTTGCTATCAATCAATCCAGTATTTAACAACCATGTATCAAGTTGGCTGTTATCTGAACCACATGATACTAGCTGGTACCCAGCTAAGAGTGATCATTTAACATTGTAGAACAAATACATGCTGCAATGCACTTTTTCCATCAATACCAACAGACTCGCATTCTTAGTACTCAAATTGAAAAAAATAGATGATTTGCGAAATAACAGCGCAATATTGAAATGCACCATCCCTTCAGATGGCGATCAGGTCTTTGGCGGACAGGCGTTCAGCGCCAGCTGTAGACTGCATGTAATGTGGATGGGAGGTTTCAACCTGCTGATATGAACAGCGTTTTTTAAAACACTTTTCCTGCTATTACAATGCTGGAAAAATTCCACTGATTTGCAGTGGGGCGTGGCTTACAAAAAAGACAAACCTTTTGAAATATCAATAGATGAAGGACATCATTTTCCATACATTTCCCACTATGAAAAATCCGCAGAGCTAAGTGAGCCAGGCTGCGAAGTGAGTCGGGCTGCTAAGTCGAGCTGCGACTGCTAAAGCGGGAGGATTTCGATTCCAGCCAATGTCAAAAAGTGAAAATAAATTAGTGAACTTAACCATGTTATAAAATGGGAGGGGCTAACAGTGAGATTTATCGCTGAATTTTTAAATTAAAGAACGACTATGCAGTAACTGAATTTCTGTCCACCAATTCTGATTCGAGATTTTGGTGGAAGTTGCTTTCATGCTCTTATTACACTAGAGAGTGCCAACATGAAAAGTCCACTACTGGACATTTTTAAGGTTAGAGAGTTGAGGGACATTTTCCTCACCATGTCTTTTGGCTAGAAATGAATGCGTATGTTCTGATTTCATTGGTTGGCTTCACTCAGCTGGAGAAATGATGTCCCATAATTCAATGCAGATATCTTGCAAATCTCTAATCGTAATAAAGGTCAATGCAAAAATTGTAGGAATTCTTGACATAAGTAAAAATTATGGATAAGGAACTACAGACTGACATGCTAATACCAAGAAACACTGCACTGTTCCAGGTGGCAAGTTGGATAAAACTGAGATTGACGTTTATGACACTTTATGCCTACATGTTAGCATCATTCGCTGTAAACAAATAAAGACGCACAAATGACATTTCAGTGAGCTTCAAATCACCTTGAAAAATCTACTTCTTTAGTTTGTTGAAAAAATGGATTTCAAAACAATACTGTTGCAGCATTTGAGCTAGTGAATCATATTTAAAATTGAACGACAAAATATTCACCCACTTAAACCCTTCTCACCGTGGTCATAAATGGTTGAATTTGGTTACCAACAATTTTGTTACGACATTTTAATATTTCTTCTTCAATTTTTGTAGTAGTAATTAAGAATGCATAAATTAAAAAATATAATTGTGATGACATCAGTGGAAGTCCGCTCTCCATCATTGTGTTGTGCTATACCAGCCATGAGCCAGAGCGATCTCGAAAAAATTTTAAAATTGCCCGAGTTGAGTATTATGAAAAGTTGCATGAGCGGATGATGCAGCAATAGATGCACAATATTTCAACTTCTGTGTTTCCAAAACACCCTAAGATCGCCCAGAAATGGCGTCGGACACAGGTGTGGCAGTACACGGTAAAGCAAACGATCAGTAAAGGGGCCACGTTGTGCTCACCCCATTTTGACCAATCATGCAAAAACGGAGATTTGAGAAGCTTTTCCAACACCTACTTTGCATTTGATAGACAAAAAGAGTGTAAAGTGTTGAGCCATTGCTGGGAATGTGGTCGGTAGGCACCTATTATCAGCCTCATAATGATCAACTTATGATTGAGTTAATGAATGTGATTGCAATACGTAAATTCTAATCAGTCTATTATTGTTCAAGATTTTGTGGGAATGCATGCTTACTTACGCTAATGCCCAAATGTAAAATATGGAATGTAGATGCTAGGCAAATAGTTTAGGTCACGACCACAGCTGGCACAGAGGCTGCAGTTGGGCACTGTACGACAACAACTGACGAATCAAAATGGTACAAAGCTTTCATAGACAAGACAAAAACGAGTATTGTTTACTAGAAATAAAATCGTGTCAGCAAAACAATAATTAGCTATGACCATTCCTGACAAACGCACTCGGCATTCAAAGAAATGGAATCAATATTCGCTGACTGGGCTTTGACAGCCAGGACACAAACTTTGGTTACAGGTTTACAGTTCAAGACATATTATTCGACACAGAAGTGGTTAGAAAATTAAATCGTGATTAAATACAAATCTACAATTACAACTCAGAAATGTCAGCTCTGAAATCAGGACTGTCCGCAGAATGAGTAGGCTCTAACTCCGCTTCACTTGCCAAAACGCCGGTTCAAGAGGGTTGAGTTCATACAGCCTCAAACAAGCAAAGTCTGCCAATATGGTAAGGTCTACATTACCCGTTTCACCTACAGCCTGACTGGAGTCTTCACCCCTATCTCCATACCTATACTTGTTGAGCTCTTTCTCCATGTCCTCGTAACTTATAAAATCTCAACTATATACTGTATATATGCTGTCAACTGATCAACATCTTCCACTGATGATATCACGCGGTGGGAAACCAAAAACAAATCATTATTTTCTCTTTAAAATTCAAAATTCAGCAATTATTTCCCCAAATAAGTGTTTCTTTAGTTAGACTCTGAAAAAAATTAAGAAACCCATTCGATGCTACCGAAAACAAAAACTTGACTGATATATAAACAAGTTCATTCTTATACATCTAAACTTACAATATTAATAAACAGTTATCAATCAAAAGCTTAAACCATATGGAATATGGAATACAAATGTTAAATGCAACCTTTAAAGTTTACCTTTTCAATATCAATTTAAAATACAAAATTAATTTCAATTTCGTACAACTTTAACGAACGTTCTGTAGAGCACAACCAGAAATTCCGGAACTTATTTACATTAAAAATCAATATCAAAGGTTTGTTTCCGCTGCCCTAACAGTAAAACCATGAAATGAAGCTGATTAATTCGTGAAGCAGTAATAAACCTTGTTTTTCATTCAAAATTTCACAATAAATTAACTGATGAATAGACCACTAGTAGGCCTGACAGTTTGTCTCTGTTAAAGACCATCTCTGTGAATAAAATGACACCCCAGAAATAAGTCAAATTGTAGAGACAAATTTCAAATACTAACGCGGAGTGAGTTTCTTCTAAGCCATGACATAACACAAGTTTTGACATTAAGAAAAAATTCAGACCAATTTCATAACAGTAAATGGTCTACGTAAATAAACATTTGAAGTTTTCCACACAAGGCGGGTTTATAAACACTTTAACGAACTTTTCATCAAACATTTTTGTCTTTTCATTTTTAACGTAAAAAATTAAGAGACCCCGAGAACTAACACGAATTGAACTTCCTAAAAGCAAATTTCCTTAGAAATGCAGCAGTCAAATAATAATGCAGTGCACCAATTCCCACTTCCCGGGATACCACAGTGCATTCTCTTATTCTGCGATATTTACCCACATTGCTACATGCATACGAGGGGCACCAACAATTATACACTTACACTACGCCAAAATTTGACATTTTTGGCACTTTTTTTTGTTGTTACCATATGATAGGAATTCAAGTTTATATATGCATATCATACAGTGCTCGCTCTTGGCTTAACGTTAAGTCGCATTTAGCGACCTGGCAAGAAAATGAGATTGGCAAAACTAAAAATCCCAGGTCGCATACACTTCATGATGCCAAGTTGCCAACCCAGCATAAAAATCATCGACTGAAAAAAGGTCGTACGGCCGTAATGTGCCCTGTTCTCATTGCCTCTTCAATTTCTTCCTGCAAATGTAATTCCATTCCACCGGCCAATGAACACACCATATAACGCAGACAATCGCATACAACGGTGGTGTTTACTTCACTCATGATGCCCAATTTTTGCCAAAAAAAATTTCTGACTTCCATCTGTTTACTTCTTGTTGTAATTTAAGCGCATTTGATGTGTGCTGACTGCTACATGGCAAATGCAGATTTCACAAAATAAACGGAACAATGTCAATCAAAGGTAATAAATCTAGGAAAACTGTTTGTCATATAAAGTGTGGAAGACTAGTCAACATGAACTTTGGAACCAATTCAGGGTGAATTACTGTCTGACTTTGATACTCCCAGTGGCGACTTCAGATTTTCCCAGATCGCTAAACACAATCTAAGTTCGCACTGGCGACCTGCAAGTCACCAAATCGAGTGCTGACGTACATACATTTACATATATAATATATAGAAGATTACTGAACATTCCCAGGGTTTTTTTTTAAAGATTTATCAGAAATAATACCAATATTTTAGTGTTTAGTGTATCAAATTCAAAATGTGTGGGAACAACTTCTAACTGGCTCCAGCTAGACATAGGCCCTAATAACAAATGTCTGTTCAAAAATCAATCAGCATTTGCAGACACGGAAGGGGACAATTTCATAGAACACAAATTGGCTTGAAGTTCACAAAACAAAGTGTTATGTGTGGTAGTTGTAAGTATATCACTGGTAATGGCCAATGGAATAAATTTATTGTGTGTGCTTTTAGAAAATAATGGCTTGATTCGCAAAATGCGTCACAGTATTAAAAGACATCTAAGCAACAATCACTCCACCAAGTGATGTAATTATTAACTAAATATCCCACAGCACATTGCGCCAGCACGCAGACATGACTTTGGGTGCAAGAACCCGCATGTTTCATTGACTGAGACAGCTGCACATAGTCTAAGAGCCACAGTCTTAGCCCAATTGGCAATTCTAAGGTTTATGTACCTACCAATAAGGGGAACACACATCACAAACGACATACAATAAAAAGAATTGCTTGTGAGTGTAAGTAGAGTTACAAAACAGCAGATTTCAGTACCTTGGAAAACCTGATATTTGTGTACATTAAAAAAGAACAAGTCAGTTAAGTGACCGTCAGTTGTCCGTGGACTGCCTTCTGACTGACTGGTGTGCCGGGAAGTTGTGGCTGGGATCGAAGACATCAGAAGTGAATAGTCAGGTAGTTTTTTTATATAATCGGCATGTGTCATCTGACTTACAAAAACAGTGAAGGTTTAACAGTGAAAATTCTTTGAAAATTGCAGTTCGACGAATCTGTCAAGGTGCAAGTACGTGTAGTGTCTTTTGACTGGTTCTGACGGAAACCTGGCTTTGAAAACCACATGCCAAAACTCAAACTGGTAAACATGAACCGAAAACGAACAACAACTACAAGCAAAAGTTGAAAACATTTACGTACCGGCAGAAACCAACGTCAGTAGTATTGCCGCTGAAAATGTAATTAATTCCATGTCCTCATAACAGTCACTTGATCATCCAACTTTTAGCCATTGTTTTGCCAACACAGACACAGATATAACCAGCATAACAAAAGTTTGCCAACTTTTCAACTTGACCTCAATTACCGAAGTTAGCGTCGCGTCGAATTTTCATTCGCCGTAGATGTGACTTTTTTAGTAGTATGAAGATGAAATTCATATCGTTTAAAAATTTACAAGCATTAATTCATGCAAAAAACAGCTGTAGTTAATTTCATTCGCTTTTTATAACCAAATACTTTATATACACAGAGTAAATATTGAACGCAATATAACTTTAGTTTCCGGGACGAACAGACATCTGTTGACAAGCTGGTGTCAATAATTTTTACAAGTTGTCGTTGATATTGTTAGTTACTTGTGCATTTATCGTATGTAATATTCCGCAGTCATGAAATACCGAATCATTCGCTTTATGTGATGAAAATGGATGCGGGGAGATTTACGCTGCCAGCTGACAGATACCTAGGTAATTGTGTTGCCAGAGACGCTCCCATTCCATATTGAGCAATTTCATTCCGGGCACTGAGCATGGTGATCGGGTAGTACTGATTTAGAGAACCAGATACTCACTGAATGACGGACTCATTATCCAGTGGTTGGAACTGGTTCTGTTGTAGGCAATTACATAGCCCTGGATGCCGCAGGCATACAAGGCCAGGGGCGATAGTATACTCGGGAACCCAATGGTCGTCCGCCTAAGCATAAAACCGACTTGCTGTTGTACTCACCGAATTATTCCACTTCAAAGTTATGATCTGAATAGGATTCGATTTAACTCTCACAGATATACCGCATTCATCGATTCGGAAGTTTTCTTTAATTTGTGCCGAGTTATTTCAAATGTGCACTGCCTTCGGCAGCCATTTTATTGTGACACCTAAGTTCGTCATATGCTGCCCCCTTTTGTAAAAACTGAGAAACATGCAGAAAAAGGCCAACGAAGTAATGAAAATTGCAACAGCCTGTTTTTATTGACATAAACTCGATTTGAAGTTTTGATGTTGAGCTCTGCACTGTGGTTTCCAATAAAAGCCAATTGGTCAACATTTCAATGCAGTTTAATGGTGAACGTGAGGCAAAAATGTTAAGAACCCAGCGTATCGCATTTGTCTGCGGATTTTTCCTTTGGCCTTCTAGATCCTACTAGTGCCTGGGACAAACAGATACATTGCATAAACAAACCCTGGATCATGTTTTGTGTCCCGTCGGAAGAAAATTTAAATTCGAAAACATCTTCTGAAAACGCACAAAAAAGTGTATTAGTAAAATCTACTGATTTTTAAGTGGTTTTAAAAAACAATCGGTAAACTCACCGATTTTTGTCTCATTACTTTGATACGTGTCTCTTCCGATAAGTTAGTACCTAACGTGCAGACGAGCACTCCAAATTGGAACGCTAAGTCCCGCGTGGTTGCGCTGCACGCGAAACAAGATGGCGGACGACCTTTGGAGCCTGACAACAATAGGTAACCGGACTATACATCTCCACAAAAAGTTACCCATTTCAAAATACAGCAAATAAAATCAAATGAACCATACATATAGGAACATGGAGTTGTTATTAACACATACCATGACTCTGGATACAATTTAGTCAGCAAAACCTGAACAAATCGATGAAAAACTGCCGCGGTTTGCTCGAGTTTCTCTTACCGGGTGCCATTTTGAGGAAGTTACGTGAAATCACGCGTGTTGATGAATAAAAAGTCCAAGGGACACAAATCGTACAAATTTCAACTGATACCTTCTCATGCTATTTTACAAGTGTCACGCGCTTTGCTCAGTCTGGCGGTAGCCTTTGCCTAACTCAGGTGACTCAGTTGACCTACTTAAGGTTATCGCGCATGTGGTGAAAAAGTTAAGGGTAGCCAAACAAATGGAGTTGGAATTCTTCGCCAAAGTCACCTTAATTCTCACAACTAAACTTCATCGAAGATATGTATAGAAGTAGAAAGGACCAATGAAGAAAGTAAGCACTTTTTTTAAGAGATAATTTTAAGTGTGGAATGTATTTTTGACGAGGTGAAAACTCAAAATTGGTGGCCGGATTTGGCCTACCCCCTCTTAAAATACATGTAACGAAATGCGTACAGAAAGCGAATGGAAGTATTGTAGCCCCTAAATGGCCAACCAAGGGGCTACGTGTTGCCTAGTTCTGTTGATGACCAACTGTCTATGTCCAATCAGTTTCCTATAGTATAGGTCCTGTGATTGTCTTCGTAGATGTAATCGTAAGACACTCACTAGCATCAGTGCAGTGTACTACCGTGTTAACTAATACACAGGTTTGCACTGATACTCATCACATCTGGTCCACTTACGGAAACTGACGGACGCACACGGACGTATGACATGAAAGATGACAAAACACAAACCTACCTAAGTTCACAATTTACAACATTACCCATGATGGACAGTGTGCCCCACAGTTAAAATTTTTTGTTGAATACACAAGTATTTAATGGTCTTAACTATTATATTGATTACGTTCACTCCTCATAGCCAAACAGCTTGCTTGCACTGAGCACAGTCATCTTGTTGCACTGAATGACACGTGTGGGAATTCTTGAGCATTTTTTCAAACATTGGTAGTAACGAGTTGAAGAGCAGAAGAAGCAGATGACTGGAAAGTTTCCATTTTTGAAAACTCACAAATTTGAATCCCGAAATATCCATTAAATAGTACTGAGTAGTCGTAAATTAATTTGATTAAATTACTACTTGTCAGGAAATCACGACTTCTGGAGACGTGCTTTCAAAAATGTTGAGTTGTGGGGTGTCCATCATGGGTACACAATTGTGTGAGCCAAGTGAATTGTCTTTGCTTGAAAAATTTTAACCCCGTGATTTATTCTCTTAGGTGTAATCTTTTAAAAGCCAAAGAGAACTTTTTTTTGCATCGAATAAGCTTTTCCAGAAATTCCAAAGAATTTATGTGGTAGTTCAGAAATGTGAAAAAGTGTTGAAAAAGGGGTACATTAAGACTAGCTTAGCCAGTGGTATCATGTGCTTTACTAGTAATGCTTGGTGATATCTCTCAAAGACTTGCATGACCTTAATTATTGTGTTCTGTGCCTATAGAACTGCGGTGAATTTGAGGGGCAACTTCATGTTGACTTGAGTTCCAAGTGGAATGGTCCAGTCATCTTGCGTGACCTCTATATTCCAATGGATGGCGAATGGTGTAATGAAACTGCAGTGGGTGTGTAAAGGCCTATCTTAATTACTCGGGCAATTATTCTTAGGCTAAATGACTTTTAAGCAAGTGGCACAGGTTTCAAGACCAGTCTTATACAAGATGGTTTCCATAATAGATTACATTTCAGTTTCTGTCAGTGAATGAGTTGTGTGAGTGTTGACTTTGCTGAATAATCCTCGTGAGGGCAGTCACTAGAAACTTGGTTACGAATTTTAAATTTGAACCCAGTACCTCTTTCTTCAAAGCCAGGCGTCTTAACCAGTCAACCTGAGAGCAATTGCCCATAACCGAGTGCTCAAAAGAGGCCATCATATTACAACACCCACCACAGATTTGCCACAGGATACTTTTTGGTGCCTCGTAACATTATGTGTATGTGAGTTGGTGAGAACGACGTTACTATTGTATCCAATTTTCTTCTTCAGCAAAGCATCATGTGTTAACGTACCTGGAGGATGCTGTGGCTCAACTGTTGGAATACAAAGATGAAAACCCCAAAGTCAATGCAATCAAGTTCTTAAGTGATTAGTAAGTGACATTGTCTCAACAGTCATAACCAGTCATTTCAGGTTTACAAGCTCTTGGGACCTGGCTAGGGTCACGAAAAAACCGAGCAGACAACAACAGGGTTTCAGAAAAGTTCTTATCGAGGTCATACATCACAGGAATGGGTGCAGTTAAGCATTTTAATTTCCTAATGGACATGCTCAATACCCCCGGGGAGGGTTCCTTAGGGTTTGGGTTACTGTGTGTGAAGAGTCATGTCCGTAGCTTGCCCCGGAGCAACTTGTCTTGGAGCAATTTTTCCCGTCAGCATCCCCACTACACACCTTACACCTTACCACAAATTTGACACAAAAGGGTTCACCCCTATGAGTGTAATTGAGCATGTTCACAGGTGGTAATTACTTCCGCCTTGTCTTCAAGTTTGTGTCCACACTGCAACTTGCGCTGGGTTGTTACCCTAGAATAAGTTACCCCCTCTTGGTAAGGCGGGGCATGTTGTCATTCGTGTATCAAGTTGCCCCAGCGCAAATGAGGTCCACCTTGCTATTAAACCTAACAACGACTTGTTCCGGGAGTCAATTGTTCCATTTAAGTGACATCAATATTGCACAGTTTTTGCGTAATGTCAGTCATTGTGTAAATGATTGGTAAGTTTTTGAGAATTTTGATAATAAATGGGTGTGGTCATATTTCTGGTCAGTCCTACAAATTTATTAGTTATTGATGTTGATGGCTTTTTCTCAAATCCAAGGTATTGCTGTGGTCAAAGTGAAAGCCACCGGATAAGCTGGTTTGATTGTTTTGAAACTATAATTTGGTGAAGTTGTGATTACAAACTATTTTGTTATGTGAGCCAAACATGTACCCATGGGAATGTAATATACTATGAGTGCAGTACGGTCTCATTGATTTAGTATACTGTAGTTTCTCCAAGTTTATGCTTTGTGATTTTAAACTTCAGTGATAGTTGTCATCAGTTTTGAAAAATAGTGGAGCTGATCTTCACAACAATGTTTGAAGCTTTTGAAAATGGAAAAAGTCGCTTTTGGCAAATATTTGTCTCTGAGATTTATGAGATTTCGCTATAATCAAGTTACATATTGACTCCCATGTTGATAGTTTTGTGGACATGTCGTGCCTTTATGTGTCACTTGGGTTGGTTGAAATTTGCACAGTGCAGTTATGTGCCTTACGTTGACTGACATTTGTACTGTGCAGTTATGTGTCACTTACGTTGACTGACATTTGCACTGTGCAGTTTTATGTCACTTAGGCTAATTGACCTTTGAACTTTACAGTTTCATCAGTCTCAAGGAGGGCAGTCACACTTTGTACAGAGAATTCAAGTATGTTAACTCTACTCCACACAATCGCGGGTCGTTCATACGGTCCTTCTGGAGGTGCTTCAGCTATATTGGAAAAAAGGGTGGTAAGAGCGCACTTGTGTTACGTTTCACCATCAATGGTAAAACTTATGAAAAAACATTTGAAGATTAGAAGAATGTTCCCTTCGTAAACACTATGGAAAATGAAAATATTAAGCCAGTTATTCAAGCAATTCAAATAAATTTCAAACCTTTTATACTATAATATAAAATCAGTTACATGCCTCATCAGAGTGTACAGAGCATTGGGAGTAAAGCCAAGTGCCAAAAAGCACACTTTGATGGGATTGTTCAACCGTTCCATAGCTAACCCGCTTCATATCAGTCGCATAACATCTCTCGATTGTTAGATGTATCAACACATGGCGTTAGCACGCATATCATGACGTGGTTTTTCCTGATGCTTCATAATGTTTTATTAATCATTCCAGACCTGTTGAATGCTCAAGAGTACCACTCGCTCATCTGTTTGCTGTGTTCCAATTTCCCTGTTGAAATCATCCAGAAAACAGCAAGGTTGTATTTGACTACTTTTACCGTATTGAGAATTTATTAATAGAAGATTTGTTCAAAATTAGACCTTTTCTTATTACTTAATAATCATTCGAACCATGTTCTGATTTAGTGAATTATAAACTATAATATTTTTTAACCCAGTAATTTGAGTTTTGACTTTTTGCCAATCTGCCATTAAAAGGATCATTTGGTGATGATTAAAGTTTCGCTTGATAAGATATTCATGATGAAATCGCAAAAAAATGTTGCTGCAATTTTCTAAATTATCCAAATAATTTCATTTTCGTTTATAGATGGCCCCTCATGGAAAAGTGGAAAAATTCAAAAACAATTCCCAACAACGTGGGGAACAGTGTATAAAGGGTAGTTTCTGAAGGTTTCCTGTGAATCCCATCGGCTATTTCTGAGATATGATGTTGCGAAGTTCGCCAGGATCCTACATAACTTTAGATAAGACGGTCCAAACATTTTAGCACAGAGAGACAGGAGTAGTAGTAAATAACACTACAAATACAGGTTTTAAACATTTGACATTTTAGTATCAAATATAGTCGATATCAAAACCAGAGGAATTTCTGTTACTGTGAAAGAAAGTTTCCATATAACACTGTCTGTTTTCAACCACTATTTGGAAAGCATTCTAGACGGAATGAAGATGGTGTTGTATTTTGATCAGTGTTGCCTTGAGAAGCCATGTTGAATCCCACGACTATGTCTTTGTATTCGCTCAACTTCTTTTTGTTGCTATAGCAAATACAGACTCTGTGAACAGTTGATGGTTTCTCTCCCAGAATTTCAACATTTATTTATTTTCTTCTGTGGTTTGTCGTTATTTTAGAATCATATTGATGGATGATGCCATGGACTGCCTCATATCCTTCTCAGACTTTCTCTACGCATTCCAAACTGAGTTTTACTTCTATGGTAAGTGTTTTGCAGGCCTTAATACAGACGTTGTTTTTGTATCACTGAATAAGTATCATATCTTGTATCTTCTGATTTTATGGTCTTTCAAAAGTGATTTTTAGTAAGTATTATTTGACCACTGATACTTAATATGCTCCAGTGACTTCCTGTATGGCCTGATGTTGACCAACCTCGTCATGGAATATCACTTTTCATTTGTGCTCCCTAATGAGCGACAAAAAATCAGAGGAACAAAACAATATTCACTGGCTGTGTAATTACGCAAATATAGACCAATCCGTTGGGCGCATCTGGTCATGTGGACATTGTGAGAGCAATATTGCTCTCCCTTGGTTCATATGACCTTATATCATGCTCGTGATCTGAGTCCATATTTGTATAATATCCTGTTGTTTTGAATTTGATGTTTTATGGAATTGCAAACTTTTACGTGAAAGGCCCAGTTTAGCAGTGAAGTTAACTCAAATGTAGAACGGGTCTTGTATAAAATTGTACTGATCACTGGGCTATCGTCATGAAAATTTTTGTAGCAAAATGTAAACTAAACTTTCATTCAATGCTGCTTCTGAAATATTGCCCTGCTCTAGGAGTGTCTTAAAAACCTTGTCAACATTACTATAAACTGTGGCCAAAACTACGGTTAACTTGAGCTAACAACCTAATGCAACAGATACAAATTAGTTGGAAGAATGTTTTTGTTACAAAAATGTATTGTTACAGCATTGCTTATTTTTCCTTAGAATATCCATAGTAATTTTCAACTCAAACAGAAATAGTCTTTTAATTATTTTGCATTATGCAAACTCTCCAATGTAGGACAGTGAAAAATTAATTATTTTGCGCAAACTTGAAACTTGTACCAAATCCTAGAAACAGGCAATATTGGCCATCTAAAATTTATGAATCACGAGAAAGACAGCAAAAACCCCTTCTGTAGATTGAAAACACATAATCCGAAATTTGAGAAAGATGCCGAACACCAAAATCGCACTTTCCCCAATTTCCGGAGTGAAGAAAATTCAGTTTTTTCGAGAGTTTCTGTATCCGAAATTCTAGAGACTTCCCCAAATTAGGGAATGTTTGCCATACTATGTAAAGCTACCATCGTGGTAGACATAGACGTGGTAAAAATCCGTCTTGTGCACAATAATTATGGTCCAATTCGTTTCTTTCATCAGAGTTTCTCACCAAGTGCGAAGAGGTGTACTCCTCTCTGCATAACTCGCCACTCAGTCCTAGGGAGCCGGTTGTCATCCCGTCGTCTGCTGGTGACTCGCCAGATAGTCACATGCATGAGCGGAACAACAACCACGGTAAAGTGAACGGAGAGGGTGTGGACTGTACACAGTTCTACAGGGCTCTAGTGCCCATATGTGAAAAAGCAGACTTCAGGTAATTGTCCAACTTAAGTTAAGCCTGCTTCACCATTGTGTCATGGCCATTGCTGTCATGGTGTCGCCACCTTCTTCGTTGTCCCTGTTTTTTGTCTATTTTGCCTAAGCTGTGCCTCTCAGAGTACATCCCGTATTATTATTATCATCATCACGTCGCGCCGCATCGCATTATTATTATTATGGTTGTAATATTATAATGCTATTTTTTGGTGTTATTGGAAGAGCTGAAGCCAGACAAGCAGTTAAAATAGCACAAGTTGCCCTGGGTGCAACTTGCACTCGTTTAAGTGGCCATGTGGATAACAGTCAAACTTGTACAACTTGACACAGGTGTGACAATTTATCTCCACCTCTTTGAGGTAGATCAACTTACCTCACTTCAAGTGCCAGCAGTGTGAGCCAAGATAGAACTAATTATCTGTCACTGCTTTTCATGCTATTTACAAACTTAAACTCACACCAATTTCCCTTTTGTTTTCACTACCAATTCACATGAAATGAAATAAAATGACCGCAAAGTTGAGTGGAATATGGCAAACCATCGTTTCTTTGAACTCCTGCCACTTTGCACCTGTGTGCCCTTTAACACTAAACCTACTAGAATGGCCTGTACAAAGTGCTTTACTTCCTGCTCCACTTCCTTGGTCCCACTTGCTGGACTGTTGTCTGGACACTTGGCAGATCGAGCCAAAGTTGTCTCTCTACGATAATTTATGTTTTCTGAAAACTCGCATTCATGTATTGTCAGCTTTACAGTCAACCAACTATTTTCCTGTTGTTTTTATGTGAACCAGTCAATAGGGTGAACTTGGTTTCATCAATCTTTTCAATTTTCCAAATTCTGTAAATTTGCAAGAAATTGTCTTAAAAATATTCTATTTTTTTAATTTGCATAAAATGTTACTAATGATGTATGCAAGCTTTTGGATTTGTCTCGTTATCAGATCATGTTTAGCACTAAGAAGTCATTACGACAGAGTCTGTTAACAGCAAATATGACCGGCAATTATGAATATTTTATAGGGGTATTAAGTCACTTGTTGTGGCCATCAGTTGGCATGTTGACCAGACTAAACCTGTTTGCAAAATAATGAATATGGGGGTAAAATTCTAATGACAGGATGGTTCGACTACCTTCATGAGTTAATAATGCAGATTCTGCCCAGATGTCATGATGGTAACTTCTGACTCATTTTGTCCGAATTCTTTTGGCTTGTATTGTACCTGTAATCAATCCTGTGTCATGGTTTGCTCGACAACACGTTAATTTGTTGTTTCAAGTTTCTGAACATGATGACATACTAAGCATTTCCTTTGTGCATTTATCTCATTTTGTATTTCAGTTGCCCACCTCTTGGTATTCTTCGAGAAATCTTGACTTCTGCACCAAGTACGTCGTTCTATGGTTTTCTTGTCGCATTTTCAAAAAACGAGGATCTCAACACACACATAGGTAAGTAAAGAATAGACTCAGAGGCCTTGTCGCTGTAAGTAGTTATTTAAACATTTTCCCTAAGATAAGTTTTGTTGATTTAAAAGGTGACCCAGGCGCATGGCAGTGTGGAAAGCACAAAAAGTCAATATGACAGGCTCCATAATCATTAATATAAAACAAAAGGAACGTTGTCTTTAACGAAACTTTTTAAAAAGATTGTGAACTTCAAATACGATCACTGCATCATTGGCACAATAACAGCCATACTTTAATCGGATAACCAGTGTTGGCAATCATTATTTAGCTAGTATTGGCAGATAGTTTTTTTTTTTTAATGTAAAATGGCTCTACGCCCGCCTTACATCACTACAACTAACTTTTGATTTTGGCAACCCGTTTTGGAAAAAGTGGCAGTTTGTTGTTGCTTGAGACCATGGTGTACAAGACCTTTGCTTGTTGCAGCAGGTCATTCGTTCTTGTGTTGAAATGAATGAAAGTTTTGTGGTGAGGATAGCAATCTCGTATCACTTTTTAACTAAAATCTACTGCGGCACCACTCACCTTGAGTTTTCTTTTCATGCAATTTCCAGGAAAGCTTCCAATGAAATCGAAGTTACTTGATGCCACAGATGAAGAAATCGACATGTAAGGAGTGGACATGCATTTTAGCCCTTCCCTTTCATTGCGTGGCGCCCTCTTGAGTGCATTCACTAACTGAAGGAAAACATGAAACTGAGCTGTCATTTTTGGCAGTCAGCCAGAGGATAACAGACTGAGAAATTTTATTTAAATGTTTGATAAAAAGAATAGTTGTGATCATGATTTTTCGTTTTCAATACTGGGAAATCATTTTGCTTCAAAGTTTGGTATTTTCTGTTTTATCCAATGCTGGTGTTTCAAATTTAAGTGGCCCTTCAAGGCAGGCAACTGTTGAGAGACTTCCATGAAAGAGTGATAACAGATTACTGTTATGTGAATAACTTCACTCACATTGATTTACGGTAAAATTTCTGATTTAAGAAGCATGGCGGCAAGGTAAAATTTGTTTTTTCATTATAGACGAACAATGTCGAACAAATGCTACGAATCATATTCTGGCATTAAAAACAATCAGATGTATTTGCTCATCCAAAGTAACATCATGGCATTCTTTGTCAGTGTTTGAATTGAACTGGCCTGGAATTCCATTGATGTCTGTATTGTCTTGACATCTGAAACCAACCAGCCACAACATGCAGTACAATGGGCAGTACAATGCAGTACAATGCAGTACAATGCAGTACAATGCAGTACAATGGGCCTGGTTTGAAGCAATCGTCTCTTGTCAAAGTATTAGTGATCATTTCTAACCTGAATAAGGTGGTCTGAATCAAAGTAGGTTTTTAAACAGACAGTGCGAGTTTATTGTTATAGCCACCATCAGACAGTGTATTGAGAAATTGTGGCCATTCTCAGAATTAGTAACTTTTGAAAAAGGAAACAGGTTTAGTTTTAGCAAAGCTATTATTTTTCAACTAAAAATGTTAAAATGTTACCATAAACTTATTGCGGGACTGGCTATTATGTGCCACGTAGAGGTGTTGTCAATACTTGTACAGCACTAGACATCAGGCTTGTGTATCCGGCAACTGTTATTTCATGGAGGTCTGTCAATGAACTGCAACAAATGAAAATCAAAGAATAACGTTTCTGTAAGAAGTCTGACTTTTTTCTGGTTGAGCGCCATGTTCAATGCATTGCTTGTTTAATGTCACTAACAAATTTCAAATCTGTAAAAACTTTCTGTTTAATGCTACTAACACTGCTATATTACTTTTTCTGTATCAACATTTTGTTAAGCCAACTGTTTCACTAATGTCTCAAATTTGTTACCTTACGTTTGTGCTCAGCAGATTACGTGCCTGTGCCGTACATTGTGTTCTGTCACATGATTTGTGAAGTGTTGCCCTTCTAATGGTTGGATCTGATCGTGTTTAAATTGTTTACATATTTTACTTTTCATTAGAATTTTGCAAGAATTCTTAATGAATGGAGGAGTGTTTGCATTCTTTTTGTATTACATTGTCCTCACTTTTATTTGTCATTTAAAATGTGATACTCAGAACAATCTATTGTACTCACCGGAGTAACTGCTCACATCTGTTGTTTCAGTATTAGTTCTGGAACATCTTGTTGAATGGATGGCAACGGGGTGGCTCCCGGGCATCTGGGAGGACAATTGGGGGCTCTCTGTCCCCTAGCAAGGCAGGTCATCCTCCTGCCATCTGTTCCCCAGACATCCTGAGATGCCATCATTTCGACAAATTAGTTTTCAAAAGATCTGTTACCATCTGCCATATTCTGAACTATCTGTCATATTTCTGATAATGTGAGAATTGAATCTTGTCAATTAAGGAATCATTTTTATTGCTTAGTCTCAACGTTGGTACTATAACTTTAATTTTTCTTTCTTTATTTTATGAATTTTTGTGTAATATAATTTGACTCACAAAGCAATAATATAATTTATAAATTCCTTGTGTTGACATATTTCACAATTCTTTATTCTATTTCTTTTCTCACAGAACAAGATACAAATGTTTTGCTTTGTTTTCCGAAGAGGTGAAGGTCTATTGTTTGTCAAACTTAATTTCGCACTCACTTTCGCATCTAGCACACAGCTACTCAATCACATGACTGACTTTGGTCGCCCAATGAGCCAACACTAAAACACGGCACTTTCTTTTGTGCACTTATACAAAGACTAAATATTTTAATTAATATACTTGCCACTTAATGCTTTGTTGATAAATGTTTGTCAATTGACTTTGTATTGTTGCTTTGGCTGGTAACGATTTCCATTCAGCTAAACTCTGTCCTCTCATGATGGTCCGTTGAGTTTACACACAAAAATTTGTCAAGAAGTGAAATTGTCACCATTTTGGATTTGAGATGCTACAGGCTTTTTCCTGTGTAAGAAGTTCCAGAACATATTGATCAAAAGTTTTTATTCACATCAATATTATAGACTTGGCCTGAACTTTTTTAGAAAATGATAATTCATCGTTTACATTTAAGGATTTTTTGTAAAGCTTTTATCTTGTTTTGCCCTCAAAATCTTGTACGACTCAACTTCTCTGAATGTTATGTCTATACTCATCTCTACTAATATCTCTTGCCTGCGTTCAGTGGACTCCCCGCATATCATCATTATGTGTCGTCACGTGGGTTGGCCAGGCAAACTAACCAATCACTAACTAGCACCGAACCTGATGTGAGTTTTCATTGGTTCTAGACCAGGATGTTCTTCTTGTGATTTGTGTGCCATTTGACTGAAATACCAGTGTTGTCGTGTATGTAGTTTGAAATGTTTATTGTTTGCAATATGGTATTCTCCTACCACAGATTTCATATTGTGCTTACTGACACCATGTTTTTCAAAAGTGAAAGTCTCAACACGCTTCCGAAGAAGGTAGCGTGAATAAATAATTAGGCCATGAGAGTTTAGGTATTAATAAAAACTATTACAAAGTTCAAATTAAACTGTTTGCACATCATCTTGTAACTTAAGAAAATTGTACGTCCTTGTAGTTTAATTTAAACCAGTTTTGTTGACATAAAACTTAATGGCAAAAGTTATGAAGGAAGTGAAACAACTGTTAATGGTAAATCATCCAAAAATTGGCCGAACTTTGTTTCTCTGAAATATATTTTTGACAAGAAGATCATCAAACTACTGTCCAGCAAATCGATAAAGACGAGCAGTTCACATAAATTGTTCTTAAGTGTTGATTAACAAAAAATCCTGTTGCAAGCAGTAAATTAGTTGCTTTTATTTTCACTTGTACTGTGTACGCGCGCATGTGTGTGTTGTGTGCCGCTGGTGTGATTTAGTGTTGGTGCTGCACACTGTCTGTGGATGTAGCTGCAGGTCAATCGCAAATGGGAGCTCGTAATTCAGTGTCTGGTGCACGTAAACCATCAGCCCTGCTCTGTCTGAAAGTGACATGTAGGATCTTAATCCTATGAACGGTCAAATGCTGGTCAACATCATTCTGTTTTGTTTCCTCTTCAGAGAGAACAGCGGAGTAATGTTTGCATTGTGCACCACATGCTAGATACCGAGTCTCTTGTTAAAGGGTCATTTTGCCAGTGTTTAGCTGTGTGGCTATGTTGAAATCTTTATCAAATCGCTTCGGGACTTAAAAACATTACCATACTCCTCCAATCTTGAATTGATGCAGAATGAATTGGCAAATCAAGTCAGATATGTGTGTGTACATGATTGTATCATTTTCGAATTATCATATTTTAGGGTTGGCCAGCCACAATAGACTTTTGAGTACCGCATGGTTTTGATATTGTTGGTAACAGAAATGAAATCCTGCCACGTTAAGGAATAATATGCGCCCAATTTTATTAGAGTAAAAGGCCTAATTCAATTTTGATTTTTAGCCAGCTGAATATGTCAAAAAGCAGCTTGAAGCATCAGATATGTCACTAAATATACAAATAATGAAATTGTTTGTCAAACAGCAGAATTAAGGCATCCTCAAACAACTTTTGGACTGAAAATCATTTGTTGAGGAACCATTAGGCAAAATTGACAGTGTACATAGTCTTGGTAAATCCACATACGGACAGACTGAGCCACTAAACCTCTATTGAGCTGCTTCTTCCTGGTGGTTGTTGTGGTTACGGATTTGGAGCACTTCACAGACAGACAGTGCGTCACAGAATGTTCTGTTGCAACTTGCATGCTATTCCAATATAGTTCAGATTCAGAACTTGCTATCTGTAAGGTTATTGGAAAATATGATGAATTGCCTGACTTGTTCTTATGTTAAGTGTTGGAATATGATCATAATAGTTTTCACAGTAAAGCTGAAAAGTTTAATTTTGCACACCCAAGATTTTCTGCTTTCTGAGCTTGGTAAAATCAGGTACATCTAACTCGGGAGCACATATCAGTTTCAAAGTTTTGTTTCTTGAATAGTGTTTTGTGAATAACGTTGCAGTTGTGTCATCGTTTTGTCACGTGAAATGCAATTACTGGTCAATTCTTGAAGCTTTTTGTTAACTGGGCAGTTAGCAGGCCTTAAGGTGGCACTTAGGAATTTCCTTATTCATCTCATACATGAAATAGTAAATTCTTTTAACTCACATTGAAAAAGCACGTTTTGTTGTTTGATATAGCTCATTACTTTACTTTTCAGACCAAGTAACATTACCCAGACTACAGTGTACGCTGTAATGCTCCCTGAGCCAACTTTGTCAACAACTAGTCTAAACACACAGTCCACATCGGCACCATCCAGCTCACACTCACAAAGGCAGAGCCTACCAAAGAGATACAGTGTACCCCGACCAAAGTCAAAAGCTCATATTGTGGTCAAGAAACAAATCACCGTGGCAACAGACACTAGTGATTCCAGTGGTGATTCATCAGACACTGGTAGTTCTGATCACTGAAAGTCTATACATGATCACCATGACACCGATTGGAATGCTATGTTGACCAGCTGTTGGAATGCTATGTTGACCTGTTGAATTGCTGTGTTGTTTCATCTCCTTAATTTTGACATGTTGCAATTTTGCTGTTGGCCTGCCATACACTTTTTAAAGTCCTACTTGCAAACTTTTCATTGTTTGCAAATCTTGACTAGTTAATGTAAAGGATTGAGATGACTCTGATAAGTGAAATACAACTACTCTAAAGTTATTTCTTTGGATTCTTAAAAACTATTTTACTTACGCGATGTTGTATTACCCTGACACACTAAAAATAAATGTGACTTGTCTCGCCCATTTGCAAGAATGATTGTACGTGACAAACCAATATGTCGGACGAATCAGACAGCATTATTATCCGTGTAAAGTGAGTGAAACAGTTGCGTTATTGGAAGAATCCCACTGCTGGGATAAAGATGAAGAACATAACAGTCATGGGCGTTCTGAAGAGTGATTGCTTTGGTATCAAAGAAGCCAGTGCTACTATCAACTAGCAGTTGACACATTGTTGTAACATTACAGTAGATGATATGGCAGTTTTGATCATTTTTCTCTAGTCAGTTAAATAATGACATTGCAGTCAGAAATTTACTAAATAGTTTTAATTTTTCGACATTGAAGTGAAATCACGTGTGCAGTTGATTGTTTAAAATGTTATTCCTCACTTTTCAAGTTATTTGATATCACCACAACGTGAGCAAATTATTGCTAAGTATGTTCGGCTAATGTGCATTGAAACCGATCATTTTCTAAGTGCGCAAACTGTACACCTTTTTCTAAAAACTTGATGATTCCGTAGGCTAGTACATATGTTCACGTAAATTGTTTTACACGTGCTTAAGTCATTAATGTTTGTTTGTTTGTACTCCACGTTTTGCATCGCCATTTTCACATCAAAACAGTAGTACAGCTGCAAGACATGACCCTTCTCAGCCAAAATACATATTTTGTACTTGTAAAAATGATGAACTGTGAATGGTCCTTTTGGTAAAATAAAAGTTCATGATTAAATTTTTCAAAAGACATTTGGTTCTGGTCTGTGGTTGTTTTGATAATTAATGCAGTACATGTCTTCTTTTGTTTATTTTTTAACCATTATGTGAAAAATGATTTATCACACCCCACTCGGCTTTTCAATTTTTTATCTCCACATTGTCACTCACAAAGCAGCAGTAAAACTTAATTTGCATCAGAGTTGACAATTATTTTAGTGATTGCACACACAGTGGCATAAGAGCTTACAGCATTGTGGGTAAATACCACTAAATCAGAGGCTGCAGCAGTATTTCAGGAAGTGACAAATTGTCCTTTGTATCCCGTATAACAATGAATGCCAACGTTTGAGACGTAATGTTCATTTTATTAGAAAATTTCATGAATGCACCGATGACACAGTTAGCTTTAACTTAGCTAGAGCCGATGTTGCCAGCCGTCTCGGCCATGCAAAAGGTTTTGCTAATGGCTTGGCATCTGCTGTCACATTTCCTGCTCTGGCAGGCACTTTACAAGGTGGTGGAAAGTTTTGAACTTTTCTCTGTGCAGCAAACCTTTTGGCTGCGTTACTTCTCATGCTGTTGGCAGACACTGGTGTTAAAGGTCTACCACTGGAGTTTACACAAGGTGTCACCATTATCGGCCTTGGTTGCACTCTTCCAGGTGGTGGTTTGACCCTCCGGGTTATGTCGGTAGGAGTTGAACATGGGAGAGACTTGGCGACATTTTGGTTCCTGGAAGTGGTGTCCGACAACTTCGTGAAATCACCAATTTTTTCTTGTGTCATGTTTTTTTGGGTAGTGTTTACGGGCGTCGGACGTTTCTCTGCAGGACCTGTATTTTGTGCAGTTGGCGGTGTACTAGTTTTTATGCGTGTTGCCTGGAGCCGCGGTACGTGGTGCTCATTATCAAGTGATCGAGTTTCAAATCGACTTTGACCTTTAGGGTAGAGCAGTGAAGTAGTTAGTTTGTTGCGTTCTGACAATGTCCGACACTGGAAGGAAGAAGACATTTGAGATGAAGCTTTTATTTGTACACTATATACAATTAACATGGGGCAGTTGCTTAACATACATAAACTTAAAACATGGTAGCCAGTCACATCACGTATCACATACTGAATCACATATTGAGCATTCTCGCTAGCAATTTTCTTTTCTCGTGAATGTATTTCTCTTCGCACAGTGCTTCATTCCATGGTGTATCGTATTTTATTCTTTTGAGCAATTTCTTTTCCCATGAACCATGTGCTTTTCTGTGCTGCTCACTTATCGTTTCGTATTTATGGCAGTAATGGCAAGCTGTTCTTTGTGAGGATGAATGAGAAAAGAATGTTGTTATTGAGAACACTCACACAGTTCTTGAGAGACAGGCCACGCAGTGAAACCATCACTCTTCAAGAACACTTTAAAAAGCCAAAAGCATCTCCAGGGTTTGTCTGAAAAATGACTGAAGACAGAAATTTGGTATTGCACTCCAATTTCATAATTACTGAATAATGGTTCAGCCTTGTAAATACTAGCACATGGCAACCTAGAAATATTCAACATAGATTATCTCACTAACTAGGAACTATGGGCATATTCTCAGTCTTTTCTTTTCACGAAATACCCCAGTATGCACATAAGTCATGAATACGTAGACTTAGAAGTAAAATTCACTGGGTATACCCTGAATAGTTGTCCTTGGGGATCTGTATCATAGAATTCACTTAATTAAGGCTAATGATTCACAATTCTGAAAGGTTTAACCATTGAGCACAGAACGGGTGAGAAACGATTTATCAAAATTATCTCAGTAACTAGCAGGTATGTATTTATTCTCAGACTTTTGCACTAGTGAGATTTAATCATTTTTAGAAATAACTGGAGTGTAACACCAAATTTCTGACTCAAGTTTTAAGTCGCTTTTTATGAATCAGGTCCTCGGTGAAAAAAACATTTCATAAAATGACATTAACGTACTGGTAACTATGTGATCTGCATTCTACGTGCTGGAAAGAATCCCAGATTTTGAGTAAAAAAAGATTAACTGTTATGACTAGACAGCCAGTAGCATAATAATTAGGACATGATCCTGACGTGGACTTGTCGATAGCTACAAAACCTTCACGACAATACCACTGTCTCGTGTAAACGTCAACATTGTATGACTCGGTGATCAGAGATGAATAGTGACTACTATGTACAGGATGAAACTGGGGTCACATGACGTTGAAGATGTCACCGTTTCGTTGCATGTTTTGACACCAGCTTCTCTTAGTGACACCTATTCCATGTGTTTATTTAGTCCTAAATATCACACGATAGTTTCATTCAAACCACACGTCGTCCTTCTTTCAAGACACCATGTTCCCCAAAGACACATGCTCACCACTGTATGACAAGTTCTAGAGAAATGAGGCATCTCTGAAGGTCTGACAAATACGCCATCCAACAGACCCAGTTTTGTTAAAAGTCTCGTACAGTTCAAATTAGGTTGAGCCAAAGTCATGAACTTTAAACATTAATAAATCATGTTACCGGCAGCGACTCTTTCCTGCTGAGGCAATTGATGAACTCCATGAACCACTCTGTTCATGGTTTTATCATGTATAATTTTCCGTATTGGAAAAATAACAACAAAATGGTTGCACCCTAAAACATAAACCGCAGTAATGGTTTTCATTGATGGCATTGTGTGAGACTTTGATATAAAACTGGTCAACTTCACACTGGGTAATAACAATGAGCATCCAGGTGGTGATTTCCTTTAACATGATTAGACAGGCATTTTGGCTAGACAAAAGGAAAGGTGGGGCTTTTGCTTGCGTCGTAAGAAGGAAAGAGACAACCCACTGGGTTGGGGGCATGGAATCACAGGTCATTTTTGCCAAGGAGTTCGATGGAAAGCACTCACGGACTGGCTACGGAACTTGGGCCTGAAAATAAAATAAAATTCGCATAAGACGTGAAAACGACAAGGAATCGCGACAAAATGGCAAACTAAATAAAACGTGATGTCTGCTTAATAAAGGGAAAAGCAACTGTTTTCATGCCTTTGGGAAAAATAATTCAAAGACGCTTGGTAATCTTGGAGAGTCATTTTCCCTTGATGTGGATTTACCATCCATGGAACCATAGGAAGTGACGTTTAAAAGACCAGCACAAATCTCACATCTTAGTTTCGCGGTCACTTCCATTGATCACACACGACTGACGCACATTGTGTTCAATAGCGAATAGTACACTGTGTCGGCACTATGGAAGTTAATATAGAACCAAGGTCCAGTCCTTTTGCTAGTCCATCAATATTACATTTTAGTGTTCCATGGATAGTAAAATAAGGAGCATCAATTAATTTATTTTTACTAAACGGCACACCCAAAACATTTGTTTCTCTTTAAACGCTGAATGAACCATAAAGGCAAAGAGTTTTATCAGCGAAAACAGTTTTATTAACACTGGGTAGTGAAGTTGTGGCAAAAGAATTTTCTCGTGTGACAGAAGTGCAGTAGTAAATTCTATTCAAGGAGTGTTATAGCTGAGAAAAATAAACAAAAACACTCTCGCTCGTTTCATATAAACGGTACAAATGAGGTGCTTATTTGACACTGCTCAGTAAAAAAACAAAACATCTATATGCTAGCTATTCCAAACTGTTCGTTAGAAATAACCTGCACTCAACCCTGAGTCAAGTGTTGTGGCAAATAGCTTGATATTTGTTCAATGTTCCGAATTTGATACGTGGGAAAACAAGTTGCTTAATCCAATTCACAATCTTCAGAAGGTCACTTATGTTTTGACATGTTTCATGTTAGAGGGATATTCATTATTGATTTTATGAATATTGTATAGTTAGCTGTATTCATACAAGAAAGTAAATGTTGATGGAAAGAGAAATGCATTTTAGAGTATTAGGCAGCGTCCATTGTTTCATTCCTACGAAGTAAGATTTTTGCTCCAAAAGGTATCTTGACTCATTTTCTTGTACTGGTTAATATTGTAAGAAAAATGTTTCTAAATGAAGATGAGTTTCACACTTTGGTTTTACATTGGTTGTATTAAAATCAAAACATTACCCAGTTTTTCTGCCATCCATTGTTCCACCATTTCCCCGCCCCCTTTGGTAGACGGACTGTCGCCTTGGGTTACTCATCAATTCGCAAGGTGCATTCTCTTTAGATGACAATGACCTGTACAATAACAAAATACAATTACAATGATGAAAATTTCTATGAACAGGTCTGGTAAAAAAGTGCTCACAGAGTTTGTTTTTTATGAGTTTCAACAGCAATTTCAAAGCAAGACTTTATTGACTTGTCCCTGATAAATTTTGCAAAGAAATTGTTCCAAAGAAAACAAGTTTGTTCTCAACTTAGCTACATGACATATGTCGCAAGCTCCAAGATCAGATGAGTAAAGCCAGCAAATTCTGCTTTGTGATTTCCAAAACCAACTATGAAGATGTGACATTTCATGGCAAAAACTTTTTGCATTTTAAGTGTCTTAACTCCTCTGGTAACATTACAAAAGAAGAAACCAAATATCATAATTCAAAGTTTCAAGTGTTGCTGGAAAAATAGTCATATCATAAAAAGTTCACCTGTCCATATTGTTCCAACTGTCTCCCATATGGAAAATTCATACCCCCAATCTCTCCTACAAGTTTCAATTATATCTAAAAGTCATCTCCGACTCTCAGTGGAAGGGAGTATACCAAGTACAGTGGAAACACTTTACAACAAGCCCTTCCAGAGCCACTCTAAAAATTTGGCTGCATCCAATGTTTGCTGTAACCATAGCAACTTTTATCAAGTACAATTGGTTTGGGACTTGAGGAGTGATAAATAGAAGCGTGTAAAACAATACAATAAAACCAGACTCGTTATGCACTTTGACTGTACAAACTAATTTAGCCACTCTAACAACAAAGTCATTACCAACACAGAAAAAAATCCATCTATCCTACCTGACGTGGTTATTGCGCCTCTTGATTGCAGCTGATGCGGTCATCTTCATGTACTTAGGGGTGCCACGCGCTGCCATGCGCCCCTTCTGCATTGAAGGGAGTCCCATCCTCTGCAGGGTGCCGTTACCAATATTCACCTCCCTTAGAGGCGATGCGCTGCACTGGTCGTCATGGTCACCCTGTCCCTCACGCTCTCTGCCTAATCGCCGAAGATAGAGGTGCTGATCAGGACCAGTAGCAGCACGTCGATGTTTTGAGCCAGACTTAACAACAGCTCGATTTTCGTCATTCCTAAACGATAAAGACAAATCTAAACATATACCTCCACGCTATGCCATCCAGACGTATTATTTTGTGAACTTCGAACTGACATTAGACTCCATGTTAGTTTTGTCATCAATTACACTTCTGTCGATCTTTTGAGCATCAAAGGTTAGCAGGTACGGAGCATTGCAAACCAACGTTGGAACACTGCTACAAAATCATTGAAAGATTTTCAGTACGCATACGAATTAAACTACTTTTGATCCAATCATAAGCTACGAAAATTAAGGTACTACATCACTTGACTGGTCTGCTCAAGCATGTTTTCTGTATGACTTGACGACAATAAAGTATCATTCGCACTAGAGCAAGTTGAGTGAGAGAGATAATAAAGTATCATTCGCACTAGAGCAAGTTGAGTGAGAGAGATAATAAAGTATCATTCGCACTAGAGCAAGTTGAGTGAGAGAGATAATAAAGTATCATTCGCACTAGAGCAAGTTGAGTGAGAGAGATGAGCTGCGTCAGCGCAATGCTGATAGTTCCGTCTCAACACCGTCTCAACACCGTCTCAACTTGTGCAGTGACAAGCTGATTGGACACACTGGTCTGACAACTTGTCCCAGGTAGTGTAAGCTATGACTGCCTATTTGTTCTCGCATCACTTGCGCTCAATCTTCTTAATTTCTGTGCCAACCTACGCTGGAGTCTGTACCTAGCTACTGCCACTACTGCCTCTGTTGTAACAAATTTATAAGAAACTATTCAGAAAATCAGACCAGACAAAAAATGGCAAGAGCCAAACCTGCAGGTGTCGCCAACAGGAGTTTGCGACAGCTGTGTTGCCAGCGGTGATGCAGCACGCAGAGAGTTGTAGGCACTCAGCAATATGGAAGAGTTAGGAGGCGACTTCACCACATCAGCAAAGGACTTTTTGACTGAAAAGCAGTAAAGCATTAGAACGTATTACCGGTCACAGTTAGGGAATCTTTTAATGCCTACGTCAAAAGAGTTACTAGAGGACTATGTAAGGTTTTACCTGCTACATTACAACCCAAAACAATACATGACTTTCTAAAACCACTCTGAGGTGGTGGCGTGTTACAACTATTATGAAAATCTCTTGGTCTATTTACAGCGACCTTTTGTCTATTTACACTGTCACGATGTTTTGGTCGGTCTATTCTACGGCCATCGTCAAGTGTTCCTGCATTCTTAAAAGAACAAGCACCATGATGAATGTACCACTGGTTCTCAAAATGCGGGCACGTTATATCAGACTATTACCAACGGAAGTACAACTGAAACCCGATACACATTTTCCTGACCAAATTGCTTTAACAGAGCACTACTGCACAGTATGTTGAAAAAGATCAGTGTTACAAATACCATTGAGAGCAATAATGCCAAGAAATACAAGATTTATGCAACCCTGCACTTGGAAAACACTCACATACCTGTTGGGGTATCAAACGTTAAAGCCCTCGGCACTTTTGTCGCTTGGTTTGTCCCACTGTCGCATTTCGCTTTGGTCACCGTTGCACCTCCGCAGAGTCTCAAGTGGATTTGTTTTCCTTCGCCAGAGGAGCCACCCTCCTCTGTGTAGCTGGTGAAAGTCTCTGCCACATCCGTCCCAGTCGCCGTGACTTTGGGGGACTCCGACGTAGATATTACACTGTTCACACTCGTGCTCTCAATGATAACAGGGGGCACCACCTCTGCACACAGCTGGTCATCCTCGACGGGAATCACATATGTATCATCTACACTGTGCTGGGAAAGAGATGAGTCTGAGGACACAACAATAGGGGGAGACTGCGACAAACTCGGTAGAGAAGTCACACTGTTGGCTTCACAAATGGCGAGGTGCGCTTGTGGAGCCTCAACACTATACGACCGCCCATGCTCCAGCCGTAAAAGTCCACCAAGATCTCGAGACAATGGCACTTCTCTGCTATCCTTGCTTGTCGTCAGTGAATCATGGCTGACATGTAAGTTCTTTCCATAAGCATTGGAGACCAAATCAATGGCTTCGCTTGACTTTATCGAGTCATTTCCTTTTTCCACGCGAAGGTATCTGACAGCATCGGCTTCTGCCTGCTTCTCAGGTCTGGTCCCACCTGCTTTTTTCTCCACCTGTGCTTTACTTTCATGACCATCATCAACTGGCTTCATCTCTTTTGGAGCCGGGGTCGCCCCAGCTTTAGCGGTGATCTGATGGCTAGCCTCTGGTGAGTCTGCACTTTGTGACCCTGAGACACAAGCCAACGACAATGAACTCTCAGTGCCGGATGTCAACGGTGAGCCTGATGGTGAGAAGCAGAGAGTCTGACCTTTGACATTTTGGGAGTTCTTTCCCGGTGTCATAGCATTGTCTGCTGCAATAAAACCTGTAAAACAACAAAATAGAACAACAGCATTAACAAAGGCAATAAAAGGTAGTAAACAACTATCTAGTGCATCTCAATTGCAGTTTAATTCATAGAATGATTTGCATCTTGAATGCTACATTGTTAACCGTGAAGTTGGATCCATTACCGCACAATCTGACCCTCAACTTGCAAATGGCATGCCAGCTGGTGGAAAATGTCAATGAAGCCAATTAGCACTCTACAGCATTGTGTCCAACAAAATGTCAAATAAGATCAACGCAACAACATTTGACAGTGAGTCTCACAAGATTTTACTTTTTACCGAATCTAGTAGAACAGACACTACTCACTCTTCCTGCTAGGGGTCTTTGGTGTTTGAGACTTGCTGCTTCTCCGTTGCTTCCGACCAACGGGTGCCTTGGCTGAAAGCGAAGACATAACAATGTAAAGGTGAGAAAGAGGAAGAGTTGGTTTAAAAACCTTGTCAAAATTGTACTGAAGTTGGACTTATTTAATGATCTTATAGCAGAGGAACTTAAAAAGACTGCAGGAAAATAAGCAGAAAAACTATCCGTGAATTTCGAATACAAAATTTCCGTGGATCATTGAGTTTAAGTTTTAAGCTATTAATTTTCCTGTGCACAGTTGTGGTTGCAATCCTTTGATTGAGTCATCATCGCCATGCTATTCTTCTGATATCAACCAACAACCTAACCCAGCACAAGTGATTTGCACTTACAGCGTTAGAACACTTTCAACGCTACCAACAGTGATGACAGGTGGTTCTACTCACGGGTTGCTACACAGCTGATTACAGGCAGATCTGTCAGACGAGATATCGTCGACTCGCCAGAGACGGAGAAGCTCTGGTCGGCCCAGGAGATCTCGCGGTCGTCAACAACCGTCGACTGAATACTGTCAAACTCGGACACAATGTCTGAAGTTGCCAAGTTGTTGCCTTTTAGTAGTAAGTGTTGCTTCTTCACCAGTGACAGAAGGTTGAAGAGAAGACTGTGTAAACAACACTGCATCTTATGAGGTTATACAGAGTACGTCACAATGATCAGGCACAATCATGCTTCAATTTCTGAACAAGGATTTTATGACAGTAAGTGGCTTAAATCAAAAATTAGTTTTCGAGAGAACATACGGGTTGATTGAGACTTTATGCATAATAAGCATAATTTGTACAAATGAAGTGCATAACGGAAAATCTCTTGTAATTTCTTAACTCAGTTATATCCGTGACTCACAGTGCCAAGAATAATAAACAATCTATCGCAAACAGGACACCACCGGTGTCTTTTCCCCACAATACCTACCTTTCTGAAGCCTGAGTGTCCCTGTCTTGAGCCTTGACCAGTTTCTTAAGATGTTTCACCTGGCGCCGAGTGTCTCGCAGTTCTACCTCCAGGTGTCCTGCATGTAGTGCCATATCTACAATCTGTGTGGAGAGAAAGCAGGAGTGACTGGAAACACGTCTCAATGGAATTGTTAAGTGAATTAAGTCAGTAGTTTTGATGTGTTTATCTTCACCAACCCAGAGACAATAATGGTTACAAAATTTAGACAAAGAAGAAATTATCTTCACCGAAAGAAAAAGCAAACAGTCAAATCATACATTCTTATCAAATAGGTTTCAGTTCTTTTTGTCAACGTTTTGCAGTTCTGTAGTATTTTTTTGAACATTTCATTCACGCAATGCCATAAACTCTGAGGATACAAGACATGCAAGCAAACTGTAAGCACAGATATAGTGGCAAAGTGAACGTGTTCACATTTGCAATATATGAGGTAGACAAAGTGGCCAGCAGGTGTGTAGCACTGAGTAACAAAAATTTCACTAGGCACCATTTGAATTTTTGAGGATCAAAGCAATTACTTGCCACATATAATCTTTCAGTGGAAATTTGGAAAGTCACAACATTTTTAGACAGAGTGTGTAAGGAAAATCCAAGGGTTGCATGGTGTGAGTGGACGCCTGATTTTATTTGATTACAATTACAAAATAAAAATTGTATCAGGCAAGCACTCTTTACTTTTCGCACCCTACTGACAGTATTATGTTATCTTCACCAATCACAATTTCTTATACCTTCCAATCACAGGCATACTTCTTAGAATAAATGAAATCCATGCATGAAGTGGAACATAGCATATGAGAGAAGAGAACAGTGGGAAATGCAGTTTGCGAGAAATCCCCAAAAGATGCGTACGTACATTTTCAAACAAGAAAATGAAGGACAAATTTCAAAGTTATGTCAAAACCAAAGGACAATGGATAAAACACATTAACACTGAACCACTTGAAAATTAGCCAGAGATAATTAGCTCCACTTTTTATTGATTTTTGCAAAGAAGAGATATCGTCAACTTTTTTTTCAAATCTACTGTAGGTCTGCAAAACGTAAAACGTCTACACTGGACCCAGACCCACCTCGGGAACTTGTTCACCTTTACAGGCAACCGCAATCTCAGTCTTGACCCGCTCAAGCCACTGGCCATTCTCATCCAGCCTCTCGTTCAACGTTCCTGTTTTGTCTACCAGAGTGCATCGCCGTGACTGGGCTGAAGTAATTTGCCTCTGCACTTTGTTCATTATCTGTAAAATATGCACATGTGATATCACGTAAAACCAACATAAAAAGGGTAATTGTTTTTAGTTCACAGAAATGATAACTCTACAGTGAAGTTTTTGAGTGACTATACAGTACAGTGTAAATCTATGGGTTTAAAATTGTGACATTGCCTCAAATTCAGTCTTTTAAGAAAGTTGAAAATGTATGAAATAACCAACATTTTTGTACAGTAGAGCGGATCAGCTTCAGTGTGTCAGTCCTGTACGCCACTAATTACAAACTTTTAGAACTCAAGTTTGGAGTTCTTAATTTACGGGTTTCAGTACACTATGAAGTCATACTTTAGATTATAGTAAACCTCCAAGCATATGTTAAGCAAACAATTCTACCTAAATTTTAGTACTTCCAGCTTAAACTCAAGCATAATTTCGGAAATAGAGGAGCTTAAAAATAGAAAATTTGGCAGCAACGTCGACAAGAAATGATCACCTATAATGGAGTTGAGAGAGTTTAGGATACCAGTAGTATTTCTTTTTTTGATATTCAAGATAAAAAGCATTTCACTTTCACTTTTCTTACGAAATGAAATTTAGTAGAAATAACAATTTTTCAAACCAAAAGATAGCAAGATCCGAAAATGTCAGCCGAGTTATTTCACTTCTGCCTGTTGATTGTTGTGCTCGATCTTAACCTGGCGATTTTTTGTCCTCTCTCCAGTGCATACAAATGTGCATATCGGCTTGATCAATGGCGTCGGGCTATGAAATTTATTCAACAATGATCCAACAAATCAGACACACAGTGTTTGCAGTGTGTGATTTGTTCTTAGCGTCAATGGTTTGAAGAACTGTTGCTTGTTTTCATTATTCTTGCTGATATAAAAATTGACTGTGGATGGTCCAAAATACCTTTCAGAGTATGAGATAAAATGAGAAATTTACCAAAAACGGATTCAACAAAAGTAACCTTACCTTTCAAATTTATTAACAGCAGATAAGTTAGAGTGACCTGAAATGAACTTGTTTCTTATTTTAGGAAACTTTGCACAGCCTATTTTTGTTTCAAAAGTAGGCCAATATTACAAAAATTCCAAATATGGGCCTATGTGTGTCTTGTATGAGGAATTAGACTTTACTGCACGTGTTGATATAGACTGAATACCGACTTAACAGTATAGAGCCAGAAGACTGCAGAATAAGTTCGCAAAGCATATTTAATTATACAGTCATGTACCTCATTTTGGGTATACTTTTCCAAATGTACACAGTCCAATCTTGCCAGAGTACGCTCTTTGCGATAAATCCTGAACTCGACATCCCGCTGGGAACACTCCAGGTCCATGATTTCCTTGTGAATAGACACTCGGGCGGAGAACACATAGCGGATTTTGCGTAGCAGGCTAGAAGAAAGACACTAACAGTGACACCTACTGGCTAAAAACTGGCTGTTATAGGACTGGGCTTGCCACTTCTCTGGCTTTTTAGACCAAATATTGTCAGTACACCTACACATTTGGAAGCAATCAACCCATCATACATCACCTTTTCAACATATGAGGATCTAAAGTTCATAAAGCAAATCAATGTATATACAAAGTACTTGATTTGAGACTTGTGATACGGAGCTTCACAAGTGATGGAACTATCGGTGGGTCTCACTAAAATGTTGCAAAACAGAGTCTAAAATGATATTTATGCCAGGTCATAAATCTCAGGGCTGTTCCAGCAAAATCTGTATGGGAGGGGGGAAGGCACTTTTATTTCGTACCCACCGCCCATATTTTTCATTTATTTCTCCAACCCATGACCCATAATTTTATAATTATTTTTAATAGGTTAAAATCTAAAATCCAACAATTGCAAACAAATTGCCTCCAGGAGGCCTGTTAAGAACTTAGATGATTGACAGACAAGAACTAGTTGTCTTGTCCAATATTGTCAAAAACTAAAGTAGCCTGTGAGCAATACCACCAGGTGTCTCTGTTCACCATGTGTCTATAATTTCAATGAACATTTTTTCAATTACAAGGATCTATGAATCTCAAACTGTCTCCACGAACTCTTTTATACTTCTATGTCAAGAGAATATGGGAACTTGTTTATCTTACTCCTCATACTTTTTATTTAAAAATCATCAATTTTCTTATATGTGTTAACACCAGTTTAGTGTTGCATAACTTTTCAATTCAATTATAGGACTGCAGACAAATAGTTGGCTCAAATCCAGTTGCCCATGACTTGATTAATGGCTTAGTGAACACATTGCACTCTGCTTACTGGCAATATGGGCTTTTTTGTATTGGGATAAGTTAGGATATATGCCAATTGCATTTTTTTTAGTTTAGAGGGCTGAAGTAACCAACCTGTCAGCATTAACAGGTCAAAAAATACCGCCCATTTTTAATGCATCACTTCTTACAGGAATGACCACCCATAATTTGACTTTTTTTCTGAAGACCATCACCCATGAATTTTTATTTCTACTGCCATCCCCCCCCTCCAACACGGATTCTACTGGAACAGCCCTCAGCTTAAACTCTGTAAAAAAACATGTTTGCATAAATTAAGGCATATTTTATGTCTAACACATATATATTTATCAGTGTAATTTTATAATGTGAAAAACAAATTTAGTGAAACAGGCCCCAAGCACACTGTATCACAGCTTGACTGCAAAAGTAAAATTTCACAAGAAAGTCAGACAGTGTAATGAACCAACAAGTAATAAGGATTAGTGATTTAAATCAAACGTTTATCTTTATAGTCATTTTAACAGAATGTGGGACCATTGCAGCTTTAGTAAAAAAAAACACAGTTGTTCAGTTACCAGCCTATTTTATGAGCCTGTAGTAAGTCTACGCACCACATATGTGTCAGTGAAACTTGAATTGATTAGTTACAAAATGGTAGACGATGACATGTATTCAATTAAACGTTAACTTGAAATGTAAATAATGAGAATGGATAAAACGTGCCGAAACACCAGCTTTAAGACAAGCACAGACGCAGCCTGTCATTTGCACTTCGATGCAAAACTCATTGAAAAAATACATTATTTCAGAATATAGGCACACATGCGTACATAAGAGTTTATACCATAGTCATTCACTGTAACCAATTCAATTAAAAGGGAACGCAAACATTTTAATGTTACCTTTATTAAAAACTAGATGATTAGTTATCCTGAAGAGATATTCTTCGATATCCACAGAATACAAGAGAGTGATGTAAACGGACCATCAAAAGACTGTAGCTTAGTTCTGCATTCACTGCCATTGAGCAAACATGAATGACCGTCACACATAGTGTGGTCAACAGCGAGTAGGACATTGTGTGTGCTCAATGGTAGTGAATGTAGAACTAAGGCGTGAGCCTTTTGCTTGGCTGTTCGTGTCACCTTTCATTGTTCCAAATACATGGGGAAGCAACACAGAAAAGCGTATCTCCAAGACAACCATGGATCTATATTCTTATTCGAAGCAACATTAAAAACAGTTGCATTCACATTTAAGGCACAGTGTCAGCACAATAACCAGTTGGGTCAACTCACTCGTCAACTTCATATGATTGGTCACACATAACCATACTCTTACAAGTCCCAGCGCCCGACTCATACTTGCGAAGTTTTGTCTTCAACTGAGAAACCTTCAAAACAAAAGGCAGTCATTAGGTGGGGTCATGACATCGGAAATAAAGAAATAAGTAGGCACATTTACACACACACACACACACACACAAACACACATACAAAACAGAACTATTAATAACAGGTACAAAAATGTGAATAGAGAAGTATTCATCTGCAAACAACAGAGAAGTTTTCATCTGCGTGGTCAAGCTTTTGGCAAATAACTGTCATTATCTAGTTGTATTTTACGTTCAAATTAATGATGACTATCTGTCTGTTGAAAACTAAGCATACATCTAAACACTGAGCTTTTGCAATAGGGAAATAAAAATTGAAATAATAAGTACAGAGATGAACAGTGGAGAAATAAACAGCTGAAAAATGAATGACTTCCCATTTAAAGTACAAATTTTAGTCATAAGATCCCATTAACCTCGGCAGTAAAACTGAGATTTACAGAAAAAATTGGAAACAAGAACATCGATTATCTTCTTAAAACCTAGGGATTATAGGCGTAACATTGAAGAATAAACACTCTTTAGTTGTTACCAGGAATTTCCGTAGATAAGCCCATGGGCATGTATTCGGAAAATGAAAACTCAGGCATTTTAACAACACCAAATAAACGCCCGGAGATTAATTCAGATAAGGGGGCATGTAAACGGAAAGTCATAGTTTTGCTGACTTTGACATTTTTTACTTAAAACTACATTTTTTAATTTCATGTTAATAAATGCATAGTTCGCCAACATGTTGTTCGTTTTTATAAATGATAAATGCTCCACCAACCTTAATTTGTGGCAAAAAGTTGATGCTGAGTGGACTTTTAAGAGGAAACTTTCCAAACAAAACAACCCACTGTATGGACACTTGACCAAATAAATGCCCATGGACGTGTAATCAACATAATTTTCCGAATAAACACCCACGGGTGTTTCATCGGATGGGCTTATCTATGGGAAATCCCAGTAAGAAATACAAATTAATCATGACTAGAACTAAAGAAACGACTGCATAACGAAATCCACTCAACAGGTGAGGACATGTTATATTTTACAACAAGATTCTGTGGCAGAAACTGACCTAATCTTCTAAAGAAAGTAAACTTTACAAGAACAGTTGAAGCAGACACCTTAAACAAGATAAATGAACAGCATCATAAATGTTGATGCTCTCGGATTTGTTTAAACTTTGACTTGCATAAATGGAGGTAAGCCAGTAAAATTACAGTGAATCTGCGTTCCTACCTCGGCACGAAGTTCGTCACAGATCTGAGCATACCGACTCACGTGTACGTCAATACTCATGACATTCTTCTTCAACTGAAATCGTGAAAATTATGGCACATTAGAGCAATTACGTCTCCTTATTAGAAAGTGTAAATTCTAGTGCAGTTTTACCAAATAATAAGGTTTAAATCAAAATTGTATGTCACCCAGTTTAGCTGGCTAAAAACAAAGATTGAATTAGACATTTTTGCTTTCATTAAATTGATCTCATAATATTCCTAACAGTAATACAATATTGCATTTCCGTTGCATGCGCCATACGCATGTACACATTGTCTGACTTGGTAGCGGAAATAGAATCTTGTCACAGTAAGGAGTATTACAGGGCCAAGATTATGAGAGTAAAGGGAATGCTTTGTTTTAGTAAGTTAGTCAGTTTATCCTCTCTGTCGACAGACTGCAACTCAAAAATGCCTCATTGGCAATCTGATGAAGCGTTATTTTATTAATTATGAAAGCAAAATATTTTCTGACAAAAATGAGCATGTCCTGACGATGAAAAGTGGAAAAAACAAAGCATTTTACAGGGCTCAAAGCTCAGTTCAAAGCAACGTTCCCAGGTTGCCAAAAATTAAGCTTGTCAAAACAAGAAAACCGTGAATGTAGTCCTGAACATTATAAATCCAGCACAGTTGGCAACCGTCAAAAATGGACAAAAATGGATATCTGAGTTGAAGAAGCAGCAAATTCTGCCATAAAATTCAAGATTTCTCAGGTCATCATTTCTTAGTCAAGCACAGGTGGCCAAATCGAGTCCTGTTTTACAAATCTACCAAGTTGAACTTACCCATCTCATAGGAATGAGTTTGGGTTGAGAGGAGATGAGAGGTATTTTACAGATGGTTATCTTGTGAATTATACATCTCAAAATCTTCACGAGGAAAAAACAATTAACATTTGAAGGATAGCACCAACACCTGACCGCCTTTTTGCATGTGCAGCATAATAAAAATTGTCTAAAATATAATTACAGAACCCATTAACATTTAAAAAAAAACATAAAAAGGATAATGAAAGAATTTCACAGAATTAAAAACATCAAATAGGAATGGATGGAATAGAGTGAATTCCACTTACGTTGGCCTTTATGTGTTTGGCTCTGTCAGCGTAACGCAGTGTATTGTAGGTGTCTTCTAGGCTTAGCGTGGAGGGGCTGCAAGACGTAACAACAGCAAAATACACAATTAATATTCAAACAGCCTCATAAATGTTCAGACTAAGTTGAGCCACCTACTGATAAACTGAGTCAACGTCTAGTTTTATTACATGACCACTGAATGATACCTCATTTCTTTGATTAGCTGAACTTTCCATACAGCGATATATTATCCAACCTGGCTATGAAATACTACTTTTCATCTATGCCGCCTGAACCTCACATCCTGACCCACACAGTGCACATTGGTGCCTTGTGGCAATTTCAAATCCACAGTGAAACTCGCATATTAAAGTCAGATTCAAACTGAGACCCAGAGATTTTGCATGAGTGATGCGAAATCGAACCCACATAAAGACCCAGGTGCAAGAATTAAAACAACCGTATCGAAGAACTTGGTCAACGTTGTGCAAAAATCCGATCTATGCATGTCCAACTTATGCGTGTCTTACCCTTCTGGAACACAATGAATACAGGTCAGTCATACCTCAACTCCTCGTTGGTCACGGACAGACTACAGGAGGCGTTTATGTTGCTCGCACTACCTACCTTACAGCAGCAATCATGACGGTCCTGCAATTTCCACCCAGTGAGTCCTTCAGGAGGCGAGTCAACTTGCTGTTCCTGTAGGGAATGTGGCCTTTCCTCTGAAAGCAGTAGCAGGTTGAAACTGAATGGAGAGATATCTCTGAATTTTACGAAAAACAACAGTGCGATGTCTATACCTTACAATTTCGTTGTTGGTATGTTGATTCATGGGGTCTGATCTTAACTCAGCACGTTACAATAATTAAAGAACAGAGGTAAAGTCTTGGATACAATTTAGAGACAAATGAACTGGTAATTTTGGTTGATCATATTTCATAATTCTTTTAATATGAAATCATATTACATATAGTCACACGAATGGTATGATATATAGAGAATCCTAAACGAGTCTAAGGGTTATAACATGGGCCTCTTGGAAATTTCGTCAAAATCTAGAGGCTTGCCGAGGGATTTTGACTAAATTTCCAAGAGGTTTTGCCCATATCATAAATCTGAGACAAGTGTAAGATTTGTTTTCTCACATGAACCGTAAAAACGATCATCTTTTTGCTGAAAAACTCGACGTGTCTAATAAAACTTTCAACCACACGACGCAACTTTTGTAAAAACATGCTTGTGCAATTTAAAGTAATCCAGTTATTTTTTCTTAATAGGTTTGTTTTAAGCTTAACAATAATATTGTAAATTGCATTCTGACTGCTTTTGTAGCAAATATTCAAGTTAGAATAAAATAGTGTTTGAAGATGTAATATCAAAACTTTGAATGAACGTGGATATGGAATTTGCCGCCGAAGATGGGTCCGTTTAAGAACTTAGTTATTTGCATGTCCTTTTGACTAGGAGAGCATAGTTGTGACACCCGATTTGTCAATCAAACCATCGTCACCTTCTCGGAACTCCGGCATTGTTTGGTTGGTGCGCGTTTGGCTGTTTTAGTGTTTTGCACTACTTTGCAATTTGCCCATGTAATATCAGAAAAATTACGTACTCGATGTCATTAACCAGTCGTGTCGTAACACATTCCAGGTAATGTGAGAAAATTATTTTTGCAAGATTTGTCATCAATAGTGCTAATTAACATTTGTCATCAATAGTGCTAATTAACATTTCTTCTTACAACTGAGGAACAATAAAGGATCAAAAGATGTTTTCCATGAACGATGATCAGACTGGCGATCTTTTATCATCAGCCTGATATGAAGTCACATCTACCAAAACGGGGGTATATGTGGACATGAAGCAGGCTCAGACATGTCAATATGGAACTCGTATCAAACACAATCGTTTCGCTAGTAATTTTAGCTTCTACCTTATCATCAGCCAGCGCATTGATGCAGTTGCCGAGTGCCAGCAGTGACCTGTTGATGTTAGCGCCCTCTCTAAACCGCGCTCCCCTATTGGTCGTCACCGTTGCACGCTCTGACCCAGCGAGGTCAATCAGCGACATCTTGCCCACTCGGACATTGGTTGAGATGTTGGCTGTGCGATCTTTTTGTCGAACAAACACCTGAGCAACCAAGAAATTGAAGATTATCTCTTAAGACTTTACCATAGCAAGTACAACTCAACCTTGACTTATGATATACTACAGTACAGAAATTTCAAAAATTGAAACAAAGAATACTAGAGTCTCACAAAGGCTGAGTGAGCCTAACTGGTATCGTGGAGCACAAAGACTCCACAGTAGGCTTAAAATCCATTAGACTCACATGAAATTGAGAACTCGTATAGAACAGATAGTAGTGTTTTGGCAGTGTCAAAAGACAGCAAGTAAAACCATTGAGAAATCTGAGGTTGAGCACCAAAGACAACAGTACCTGGAACACTGCATGCGATCTTGAGGACTCTGCATTGGCGTCCGTTGGATGTTGGGTGCGGTTACAGTTACCAAAGGCCAGCATGTGCATCAACTCCTCTGCACTCTTCGGCTACAATGGACAACAATGATCATCAACATCAAATTTTGAGCCACCACGCTCAACAATTGAATAAACCGTGGCTGTAACAGTGCTCTGTCTGAATCTTGCCATTTTTCTGAAATTTATTACTTAAGTAAGATCTAATTATTTGCAAAAACCATAGGACAACGCAGAACACAGTGGTGTCTGCTTTGTAACTTAACTGAACCTTGTGATTGACAGCAGACGTGTTAAGCAACATGCAATGTGGAGTACTACGTGTTCAAAATCTTAGACTTACTTCAAGACACACCTATCTTCATGTCATCAATTTCACAATCTTAAGGCTATGTACGACCTTATTGGCTAGTCTGGGCACTTAGCCATATGTCTACAATACTATAGAATTCAACTCAGCAAAAGTAGATTTTTTCTGAACATAGAAATTCTGTAAAATGCAATTTTTTACTAATTAGGTCAAATGACTATGCTTTGCTTAGGAAAATTTAGCAAAAAAGAAGAAAGGTAGATTCACTGTAAAACAACAAGATCAATTACATGACCCAAATTTGTATGTTGTAAATGTTCAAAATAAAATGTCAAAAAAACAACCAGTTTTCTAAATTATTGTTTCAATTTTGTTTCATGCACCTTTAAATTTGTTTCATCAAAATCATACGTAAGTCCTATTTTTAATAGCCCCTCATGCAAAAGTGGAACATTCTAAAAACATTACTTGACAGCATTTTGGAGAACAGTGTGTAAAACAGTATGAAAGTTTCATATGGGTCCAATTACTATAGCCATTTCTGAGATATGATATTCTGAAGGTGGCCAAAATAGAAAATTTGTTTAGGGTCCTACATAACCATAAAATAAAAATGCATATTTACATTAAGATGAAAGTGTGAGTTTGGACACACAGGTAATCAGTGGAGAGTCCTGTTTTGTTTCTGTGTTTGTCAAAAAACTAGTTCCAAAAAAAGGTGAGGTCATTGTACTATGTCCAAGGTGAGGCTTTTTGGTTACATGTTAAGGACAACAATATTTAAGTTCATATAATTGTCTTTTAGTCACTTCCAGAATAAGCGCTGGTCTCATAAAACCGCCAGGTCTTGTATAACTGCCTGGGGTCTAACGTTCACTGTAAAATATGTGCACATGCACTTAATTGAGCAAAGACAACAGCACCATTGAAACAGATGCCATGGCACCTTCAGAAAATTGATGTTCACATGCACTTTCTACCAAATTGTAATCCATTTAGTTGGCAGGCATCAACACAGGGAAAATTCACAGGTTGACAATTTCGAACTGCGAAAAATTCCAGGTCAAAACTTGAAGTACTTATGGACAATTAAAAGGTGCCTTTTAGAGAAGAGGATCACACAATCAATCCTTGTTTAATTTGTTTTTGGGTTTGATTTACAGCAGTGAGCCAAAAATGTTGATGTATTTTGCACAATGAAAGCACGATTACAGCATATTCACCAATTAACCTTACAGTAAACAACTGACTATAATTAAGCTGCCCTATTTTAGGCACGATTTTTTAACCAACTTTGCTAATTTCTACCCAAGATTTACTCAAGAATTCATGTGACATAATATCCCAATATTCCAATGTTTTTCTTAAAATTCTTAATTGAACAACATAAAACCCGGCATGAAGCGATATTAATTTAACTTCACTTTCATTCTAAATGATTATACAATCGTGCATTAGAATGTTGGTATAATTCTTTCACCATCATGTTGCCACAGTGATAAATGCACACTCGATAGAACAGCGAGATTCTGCTACTTTTTGCCCACACCTGCACAAGTTGTGTCTGAGAAAAGTTGTTTGCTCTCATGAAACCACTGGAAATATTAGGTAAATTGTGCTATTTACCAGTTTATGTTCTGAATTTTTTCAAAACCTCCTCAAAAAATATAAAAAATTCAAAAAGCTGCACCATGTCAGTACGGTAAGCTGTCCGCAATCCCATTTACCAAGTCAAAAAATCTTTGATAGTGAGTGCGGTTTTCAGGTTGAATTATATTGAGCGAGAGGCCTGATTTTCCAGGTCGAAATTGCAAAATTCATATTAAAAATTTTGACACAGTCGTCATTATGTTGAACCTTGCTGTTCTAAATTGATATCGTTTCTTCAGCTACATTTTCAGGCTAAATGTAAATTCAGTTTTAGTTTTAAAATTTTGGCGCAACTAGCTACGATAGACCTCAGGGCTTGGAATGACCAATGACAAAATACGCGGAAACTTTTACAGCCCAAAACATGCGCGCTACCCAGCCTTGAAATGGTCGATGCGAACCTTGCCCCGACAACAATCGGAAGGACTAAAAATAAAAAAAAGGTTACCACCATCAGTAGCATGCGTCTGCGTCCTTCTAGCTCGTCCGTCCGCTGCCAACCCATACATTTTTGGCTGCAGAGCCGTAGTATTTGTCGCCGCGGTTTACAATAACACGAGTCGCCATTGAAAATCCCACCACGCTATCCCAGATGCCCCGACAATTTACGTTCCTCCGAAACATAAAGAGCAACTTTCGCTTTTTCGAGGTGAACGTCGTCTGCAACGCCGCGGTAAGAAAGGAATTTGCCGCGGAAATTTTATATCAAATCCGATTTTTTTACGCGGAAATATAATAAAATGCACGGACAGAACATTTGAAAAAAGCGGAAATCCGCGTTTCCGCGGAAAATTCCAAGACCTGAGACCTACATATTGTGTCTCAGTTAAATCACGTTACCTTGTGTAGGGACAGTCCTGCCACAACCACCCCTTTCTGAGGGTCTTCGCGCACAGGTAAGAACCCTGTTGAAGGTTGAAGTAAGTCCTTTATCTTCTCATTGTACACCTAAAATGAAGACAAGTTTTGACTCACACAGGAAGTACAGTGTATTCCTTACTACTACAAAACTGGACTCGGGTTGCTCAGTACTCAAATTAGAGGTGACTTAAAGATTTAAAGATGCTGCGTCTCATTAAAACCGTGAATATTCAAGTTTGTACCAAGCGACTTCCTGGAGAACTGTGTGTACAAGTATAATCAGGAAAAGAAAAAAATTTGTAAAAAAATGCGGTTTTAAACAAAACAATACAACTAATAGGCTTAAAACTGAGTGTGAACATGGAAACCCTAGTAATGCTAAATATTACTCAATCCTTATTTGATAGTGAAATAAACATTCAAGTAATAAAAACTGTACCTTGTTTCGTTAGGGTAACGATGAAATATTACCATACCAAATGACACAAAACTAGTCTCGCAAAACCAGACTTTCACGAGATTGTAATGGTAACTGGTTCCCGGATGTTTTCTGGCACACTAGAGGACACAGGTTGTTTGTAAATTAGTACTTCATTTGCATATTCACAATTTAATAAGACTACGCACCTTTAAAGCCTTTCTTAAACGGTAACTCCAGTAAATTTGATTCCTACAGTATGTTAATGGCATTGCTGTGAGCCTACTGGTACCATAAATTGTCAAATATACAGTTAGGTGTATTGATTTGCTTTTGCCTACGTCACCGGAAGAATCATCTTTTAATTCAAACAGCTGTGAATAACACCCGCCCGCAGTTGTGTCCTATTCAGGCCCCTATTCAATACAACTGTTATCAGTGTTTGGTTGTTTTACCTAGGATCTCGCATTGACGCAATATGGCCCAAAAAGGCAGCTTCACCTATCAATTGCCGGGCCTACATTTGCGTGATTGAATTCACGTTTTCGTATTTTGCTAAGGCTTTGCTACGACTACCTGGTTAGCCCAAGACCCCTAAGATAACAAAATTCTGTTGAAGTTAGGTTTTGAGGGCTTAGAAATAACTGGCAGTTTGTTATTAGTCAAGAAGTTGACTTTATCCAACAACTCTACCTATCAGCTTCTCGAATCTCATACCACAAGTAACGCCTCAATATAACATGGCTGTAGACTGAAAACAAGTGTCAAAAGGCACTTGCGTTTCGAATTACCTCCAAGTAACTGACTGCCACATCGCATGTTTTCTCGTCCCTGATCTGTTCGATGACCTCATACAGTCTCATCATGGTGAGGAAGATCACGCCAGGATGGTTGGGGTTACCCAGCATTGTGTGAGTCTTGCCAGCTCCCGTAGCACCGTAAGCAAACACTGACAATAACATTTGAGAAATACAACTTCCTCAATACATGCTTTACACTTCAATTGTTAGCAGGGCTTGGAATGACCAATGACAAAAAACGCGGAAACTTTTACGGCCCAAATCATGCCCGCTAACCAGCCTTGAAATGGTCAATGTGAACCTTTCCTCGACAAAAATCGGGACTAAAAAAAAAAAAAAAAACGTTACCACCATCACTAGCATGTGTCTGCGTCCTTTTAGCTCACCCGTCCACTCCCAACCCCGCACATTTTTGGCTGCAGAGCGGTAGTATTTGTCGCCGCGCTTAACAATAACACGAGACGCCATTGAAAATCCCATCACACTGTCCCAGGTGCCCCGGCAATGTTGACAATTTACGTTCCTCCGAAACATAAAGAGCAACTTCCGCTTTCCGAGGTGAACGTCGTCTGCAATGCCGCGATAAGAAAGGAATTTGCCGCGGAAATTTTATATCAAATCCGATTTTTTTTTACGCGGATATACTATAAAAAAGCGGACAGCACATTTGAAAAAAGCGGAAATCCGCGTTTCCGCGGAAAATTCCAAGCCCTGTGTTAGATACCTCAAACAACAGTTAGCATGAGAGGATAAAGTGAAAATATAGCAAGGGCTGAAGTTTAAAGCGATTGACATGTCAATTTCTTCACTAGTTTACTAAAAACAATTTTAGCGATGTTTTTAATTTTACACGGATCATTCCCCAAAATTTAACCAGTGAGCTGGAACTCAAGTTTGAAATTTCTTCCTTTTTTAAGGAAGCATCCATAATCATCAGCAATTTCAAAAGCATTCGAAATGTACGTTGTGGAGAGGGGGTTGACATGGGTGAGTAACAACACATGAAGAGTAGACATTTTAACTCACGAATGTCTCAATATAATAATAGAAAAATGCCCTTTTATTTTTATTTGAATCTTTTTAAATTTATGGGAACATCATTTCAATGTAAACAGTTGGTAATCGTAGATATCTACTGAAACTCTACCTGAACAGTTGTATCCATTGAGAACACTCTCAATAATCGACTTAGTTGTGTTGTTAAATACATCTTCGTTTGTTTCGTGCTGGTCAAAAACACGATCAAAGGCAAACTTTAAGTCCCGGTTCTTCCGCCTTGTGAAGTCTCTACCTTTACGTCTCTTCCCATGATAAAAGTCTGGTGATGCTTCCTCCTTTGGATCAAAGACCAACACGTTTTCATCCAGTACTCGAACAATGCACGATCCAGCACAGTTCTGCTCCCTCTGGTTTTCCGGTCGAACGCGGACAACCACCTTTACATTACTAGAGATGGTGTTAGATTCTTGGGCTATGTGAACCATTGTTCATTGTATGAGTGTAAGTCTGTAAAATGACACCAGAAATAAAGTAGTTTGTAAACTGTTTAGCAAGAACAGCACAACAAAATGATATATTATTACCAAGGTCGCAAATTACATTCATCAGACCATGAGGGGATAGACCAGCAGACTGAGTATTGGTTATATGTCAACCTTAGCATAGCTGGCAGTTTAAGGAGCAATTATCCACTGACTGACAATAAAGTCGTAAATGGAAAATGACGGAAACAGGTATGGATTGTGCTTCTTGGACTCACATGGCAACAGCCTGAGTTCAAGTCCCAGCATTGTGGACGAGTGGATTATTCAACAACTGAATAAGAATGGACCCCTTACTAAAAATATTTAGTGAACTTCACAATTGAAACTCCAAACCTCTTGAAAAGATGTAAGTGAACTCAACTGCCGGTCATTCTTTGTTATGGGCAAACACAAAGCCCGAATGCTGCAGTGCTGGTTACCATTTACCTGATGGGAACATCGGCACACCTGTCGAAGCGACAGGTTAAAACTGGTCATGGAGAATACTCTATTCAATGGTTGCTCAGATTCTCATAATTAGAGATTGCCATATTCTGCTGATGCTAACGTCAAACGGCAACTGTCACTCAGTAATCCTGCACTTTAGCCGTCTAAATTATCTTATTGTTCATATATTTTCTTTGAAATTTCTGTCAAAATCAAGGAGGCACTTGGAATCTTTAAGCCCTTCTACCTCACACAAAAAACTAACCAAAACCACGTGTTTTCATTTAAAATACATGGCAAACTCTTGCTTTTTAATCTTAGCGAGGTCCTAGTGTAGGTCCTAAGCGGAGGCAGTGTGGCCTTGTGGGATAAGTCTCTGCTTCTCTTACTCAAGGTCATGAGTTCAAGTCCCACTGGGGCACAATGCTAGACCCATGAATCAAGTCTGCAATTATAATTGGCACTAGTCAGATATAACGGACCCTGATTTAGAGAACCAGGCAATCACTGAATAACGGCCGTTCTATCTCTATCTCTCTTGAAACACTTCACACTCGAAGTCGATGATTCTGAAGTAGCGGGTATTACAAAAATAAAAATGAGATATTGAATGTACAAGAGTGTAGTGTGAGGGTGCAGACTGCAATGTGCACAAAGTGCAATGGTGAGATATGTACGTACAAGACTGTGATGTGAGGGTGCAGTGCAATATGAGAGGAGGGCTCTCTGAAAGTGATCCAGAGAGGCAGCACCAATGGCGTAGCCAAGTAAGTTGTTCCAGGAGACTGTTGTAGAGGGGAAGAAGAAATTTTGTTGGTGTGCTGTGCGACACTGAGATGTCATGAAGTACATACTGTGGCATCTACATGTAGGGGTTACACTGGAGGGATATAAATAGCTAATGGGAATGTTGATGGACTGATGGACAATTTCATAGAATGTAGAAAGTTTGGAGTAGTGGCCGAATTCAAGGGTCTGATATCAATGATAGGGTCTGGGATGGTTTCATGAGGATTTTCATGAAGGTTTTTTACTTATAGAGCTGTCTTCACCCGTAAAGACTGAGCAACATTGATTATTGAGAATTTTTGCTTTATCACCAGATGGCAGCTAGGGTGGGACACCAGGCCGTTGTGACGCAAAATTGCAAGGCCAAGGGTAAGGGCCGACTGGGCACTGGGAAGGCTTTCGCTTGAGACGTTTGAAGAATGTAAAGGGGCACCTATTTAGTGGATAAAATTGGTTCTCAATCAGGGTCCATTATATCCGACTAGTGCCTTATATTATCATTGGTCCTCGCGTTACTGAATTCCACTCGGTACTCCACTAACTCCATCAATCATTCGCAATCAAGACAACATTTCCCCAAATACTCCAAATAGCCTTCCAAGTTCAGTTGTGAGTGCATTTGATTTTGATTGACATTGTCTTCGTACACATGTGCAGTTACAGAAAATCAATTCATGGACAACACAATACTTACCAAATCGATGAGATAATCGGTGATAAAATTAACGGAAGAACCATCAGAGCAAATACTGCGTACGATATTTTACATTACCATGAAAATTAAAGTTCCTTGTATTTGAAAAGTGTTACCTGTTTTCTGATTGGTCATCATGCTATTTCCGGTAAAAGCGACATCTTTTGTACTCTTTTGCTGGTCAAAGATAATTTACTCTCCACTAGGTGTCGCGCGGAACAAATACACTGTTGACTGATGCAAGTCATAGACGCAGTTGACTAAAAATAAGCTGTGCCTGAAAGTAGTCCTGACATAGAGAACTTATTGAGAATCCTAGATGTCGAGAACCCAAGAATACAACCTAGTTCAATACAAGCCAACATTTGTCTCATCTGCCAGAATCTAAGTTAATGTTCGAGTTAAACTGCTTTTGCAGCTGCTTGGATTTTGATCATTTAAACCAAATCAAAGAAACTATACATACCAGTACAAGTATACTGAAAATCTAAATATCAAGTTACCTTGCAGAATAAACAACCCGCGCTGTGTTTGTACACACACAGTTTTTCAACGCCAATTAACGCCTCCTTAAATTTCGCTTACGTATCAAATTTTCGTAACAGATATCTTTGTTTTCTTAGTAGACAAACAAATGAGTTTCTCATGAACGGGCGAAGAGCTGAAACCGAATTCAAAACCGGTTTGATAATTTCCGAGTGATTTTTGTATTCAATCCCTATGATCTGGTAGCCGATTTACAAAGGTAGTGCACCAGGAACGACCTTAAAATGTCAAAATTTGGATAACTTCGGAACATCATTTCTCAGAAACGGCTGATCGTCGGTATTCATGTGAAACTGTCTGATGCAACGCTAATGCACTATTCCCACAGACGCCGTTAGAAATTGTTTTTGAAATGTTCGGCTTTTGCATCAAGGGCTAACAAAAATATGAATTTGATTTTTAGGAAAGAGCTTTAAAGTTTTCAAAGTTGCATAAAGCTGAAACGGACAGATAATTCAGAAAAATGTAACAGCGTTTGGTGGGTTCATATTGAACATTTACATCAAGTATTTGGTCAAATCATTGTTACTGTTCTTTTGACATCAATAAACCTTTCTCTTTTCCTAAATTTTACCACAGAGACACGGTCACGTGACCCAAATAAGATTGGTAAAATGTCAAAAATCATATTCAACAGGCTTTGAACTTTCATAAAATACATACTTTTATACAGTTAAAAAATGATTAATTTTGTAAATATGCTCTTAAATGCACACACTTGTCAGTAAGTTACTACATAACTTTTAACAAAAAAATCCTTTAAAAGGCTTTGGTTTTATTTTAAGAGAATCCGTTCGATGCTATGTTGAAAGAGTGCTTTTTGGAAAGAAGTTTGGTCTAATTTGATATGTTACGATTTGTGTTTTCGTTCGTCCTGGCGTGGAATATGTGTCTTTTGAAGACCTTCCACCTACCAGTCAATTGTGACCTGGTCATGACACCGCAACGGGAATCGAAGCTCGCCGTCACGGTCACATTACGATTGATGGAGATTAGTAAAATATAAAAGTTGTTACGTGAGGTGAACGGAGAGCACAAAGCCGATGCAGGTGTCACAGGAAATAAGTAACCCAGGGAAATAATGAAGTAACCCGGGTAAATAAGTAACCCAGGATGGTAATTAAGCTACCCAAGAAAAAACGTATGTACCGAGGTGCATAGACCAAAGCATTCACAGTTAAATAACTGATCAGTGCACAAATATCTGACATTTCAAGTTCTGTTGTCAACAAAGGTCAAATCCTCGACTTTTTATATCAGTTTTATATCTACGTCCGTCTCTTTATACGGTTTTGTACAGTTTATTCAATTTTTATCTTCTGTAATGGCAACAGCTTTTGACATCTTTTTAACGTAATAAACAATGTTTCAGTGTTATTAGATATACCGACGTTTCCATGGATCGATCTGCCAATCCCTGAGTCAAGGAGTGAAATCTAATATATCTTAACGTGATTACACATTGAATTGTGAAACCAACTAAAGCGAACTGAAAAACACTTAGGCCTACAACAGAGATGAGATGCGAAGATGGGATGGGACTCTTTACGCATTTTTTTTTTATTTACAGTAAGGCAGTGACTAGTTCACCTTACAAGCAAACTCGCCTTTCGAGTCGCTAAGGCCAAATTTAACATAATTGGTTCTAGTCTGCAGGCGAATCATTTTGAAACCTGAGGCTCACAGCTCAGTACGTGGTATCAGGTGATTTTTGCTTTTTGGAGATATGAACAATAATTCTTCCGCGGAAAAGTGTCGGATGGCGTCAAATACATTATTCAACGGTGGCACCACGCATAATGATAACCCCAATACACTGTTGCTATCCATCGTATAATTGTTTTAGGCAATCGGCCCCACGACCGAATTCTGTCAACGCAAGCAAAAATCTCGCGAACGAAGCTAATGAGACCACGTGCTTCTCTTGAATTCATGGTGATAGGCCTTTCTCGCAGTCTTGCGTTATTTTGCATTTTCGCGAGGTTCTCGCGTCTGTGGAGCGCTCCCCATCAGATTTATTTGCACTCTTGAAGTAATAACTTGGGTCGCGTCTTTACCATTTGCAAATCCTACAAAACACAATCGTGACTCTTATATTCAGTTTTAGATTATAGGGGATCACCTCTTGTAAGTATAACGTCTGATTAAAGTACATGCGTTTACGTATTCAAAAGGCATGGCCGTAAATTTTCGTGAGCCGTTTACATCGTTTCAATGTCATCTACTAGATAAAGATATCGCCATTATTGCTCGATTCCATGGTGCAAGAAAATAAACCAACACATTTCAGTTAATGTTATCAACACGAACCTTTTAAACCATACAAATATACACCAACATAGTTAACGTGTTTACTTTGTATTATTCTAATTGCATAAGATTAGCTATCAAACCTTCCTATGTTTAAAAACGTTGATAGTCGCTACGCGTGTATCAGCCCAGTCAAGAATTGGTAATAGATCGCTAAGTACTTGTCACGCGGGTAAAGTAAACGTAATCTACGCCATTTGCTGGCGATACAGGATTATGATGAGGTTTCGAAACTGGTTACGCCTTTTGCTTGTAGTCAGGCTGGTAGATAATTGAATTCTTTTGAGGTCGAAAGTGTCGTTTACGCACGACAATTCAAGTTGTGAAAAATAAGTGTGAGAAGTTTGGTTAAGAGTTGTTGATACTTACACACCGCAGATCTGTGGCGGCAAATGCAATGGATAGGTATTCCCACCGCAAGCCCTGCACTGACGACGAGTGTCCTTGAAGGTGAGTGCCGGGGAAAAGTGTGTAAATTAAACTGCCTTGTTAGAATCGGTTTCCAACCTTATCCTTACTCAGGCGAGAACTAACTGTGACGGAAAATGAGTTCATTGATTAACATGAACCTTAGTTAATTTAATGGATACTAGAGTAATGTTTTTGGAGTGAGAGGGAGAAAGACTAATGGCTCATCGTTTATCTGTTTCATTGACGATGCTCGATTTGTATAAGCAAACTCGCGGATGATAAATAGAGGGAAAACTTTCTTCGGCAGTCGATTTTGGCAGTTATCGAGTGCCTATGCACCAGGCGAAAGTGTTTAGTTACGTCCAAATACAACTGGACCATTATTTCATGACGGAAGTGTTATTTTACATATTGTCCTCTTTATAGTTCCATTATGATCCAGATTCTCTCCTTCATTTCCGTAAACGAATGACTCGATTGGGCCAGCGAAGTCATGAGTATCCTCCGTGTGAAAGCACAAGCTGGTAAACAAATTATAATGATGCGCTTGTATTGTGCATTTCGCTAATGTGGTTGAATTCAAACGTTTGAGTGTTTGTAAAGGAAGGTATGGGGGCGTAACTACTTTCATAGCACGTGACTTTATTTGCGATTTCAATGAATAACTTTTCCAAAGAATTTGTCATTTTCTTGTCTGGAAAACGAATTCGTCGCATGGTTCACTCCTGCGACTGTGAAACGCAAACGGTCTTGAAGGATTCACTTAAAAAGAATGTTAATTATCCAAGCAGCAGTTCATACCATAGCACTAGGGTAACTGTATGGTTTATGCGAATAACTCGGACCACACCTGTCACTTTCTTTCCTCCACATTCTCATGTTCCGCTGGGCGATGAACCTGGTAATGGAATTGCTCAACTGATAAACTTTTAAAGTATACTAAATAATATGTAAGGAAAAATTACTAGTGAATAATAGTCTTGGTACAAATTCATTGGCGGATCTAGGATGTCGTAAGATAGAGGGTTGCACGCGGAGTGCGCAACCATTATTTCCCAAGGACAAAAATAACCCGTCCCAATGCCCGTCTACACGGCATGGTAGCAGCGTTTTTTTGGGGGGTCGTGCTCTTAGTGGGGGGGCGGCACCCTAAATAAACTGCTAACAAAACTGCTATTAAACCTCTTTCTGGTGTTTTGTCCTAATTATGCTATTATGATGGTGCCACCTTTTCTTCTCCTGGTACGGTCGTAGACGAAATTTGAGGGCTTTGATTTCGTAAAGCGTCAATGAACCCGCATTCCGTCGAGGAAACCGTTTTGATTTAGACCTCTTAAACCTGTGATATTGGTCTCAACTTTCCCGTACTCAAATGTGACGCGATTTTTGGTCTTGCAGAGAACCGGCACTATTCGTTATTGCTAGAGTCCATGCCGCTGTTTGTATAATGTATAAAATAACAAGCACTGACATGTCAACTTTTAGAGCTTTGTTTCGAGCAATGACGAACTGTCCGCTCGTTCTAAGGCCCAGATATCACACCTGTTTGGGTTAGCGAACAAATTGGCACCAATTTCATATCGGTAAGTGTTCTAAACCGAATCTTGACTTTTGTGGCGGTAGGCGGGAACGTAGCCAATAAACTATGTTTCTCCGATGTGTAGTAACAATTTCAAGTTGCACATTGTTACTTAGTACTCTGCTGTACAATAGGGAAGGGACAAAGCATTGTAATGACTGGCGATTGTCCAAATCAATAGGTTTAGAAGAAATGTCGCTTGTTCGCGTGACAAGCTAGAAATCTTGACTCGATATGACGCTTGGTTCCTATGCACTACGCTTATATACTACGCATAGCAACGCGAGAATACATCACAGATTGGAAACTTGTCGAGTGAGAAAATATGCAATCAGTTCCGCCCAGTGGATTACATATCTTTTCAACTATTATCTCAACAAGAAGTATAATAAATCTTCTATGTAGCGTTTGTGAAGTATCAAGGTTGCTATAATGGGCCAAACTGTTATCAAGAAAAATTGCATCAGAATGTCGTACAGCACCAAGTGACGACAATAAATTTATTTGATACGTCGTTCCAAGGGTTGACCACTGAGTTTGGACATTGTGCTTTCAATTCAGTTTTCGTTGAGTAGTGAATGGATGTAAAAGATGAAATTATCATAAGTTACTCAGTACAATATTCTATTTTTTCACAGTCCACACATTTTGCCGGTTTGTGATAATGGTTTCTCTTGGTACGCAAGTCCACTCTAGTATGCAGATTACTCGCGGAAGGGATACCGTTGGAGCATAATCAGTAACTTTTTTGACATTCCAGCCATTCAATGGCGTATTTGTACCCTTCAGTTGCCACCATTTCTCAAAAGAGAAATGTCACTGAACCCATTCAGTGCCGCTAGTGATGAAGTAGTCACGGGTAGGTCTACTAGGGCCAAGGACCGTCTTCTTACACGGCCGGAGACCAGTGAACAGTGAGCACCCACGACAGATTTTCCTGGTGCTGTCGAAAAGAGAAATATTAGAATAATTAAGGTTCTAAACTTGGCAGATGTAAACATATATATGCCTACTTACTCGCGAAATTCCATTTTCTGCATCGACACCAATGGAATTCCATTAGCAATAGGATACTACCGCTCAATGCGGCATGGAATATCGGTCCATTATCAGCGGTAGGAGGGTACTCTCATAAGAGAAGTATAGGGGACCTGCAGCTCAGAAGGATTTTTATCAACAACTCCCTACTAACTTGTACCTTTAACAACAAAATGTTCCACATGTATACAGAAGGATTTTTAATGTTATCGATAATTTTGAAACTTTGGTTGCCAAAAATATACTCGATCATTTCGAACAACAAAGCTTCGCTGAGCTAAATATTCCCCCGTAAGAATCCCAAACTTCAATGCTGGTTTATAATATTAACCACTACAAAAAGGTGACATTTTGAAACAGACATTTTCATATAAGTTCCCTACAAATGCGACCCTTTTTCTGAGCCCACTCTCTACATCTGCGCCTTTCCCCCACCCCACCCTATCAGTGATATAGTCGAGTACCCTCCGGGATGATTACTCAGGAACAAATCCTTGGACACAGCGAGATGATGCGCAGTGCGAGCGGTTGTAGCGGTAAATTAAACCATCCGGGTATTTTCCTATAGCCTCAAATTTCCTCTCGGCATTCACGAAAATCGTTTGGTATTGAACAGTTGAAGAACAGGCGACCATCACCGCTCCAGCATAAGTTACGCTGGTTCGAGATTGGTTGGTTGACTCGTGCGCCGAAACTCTTTTGTTGAAATGCAGGACTATACTCCCAGGCAGCGCTGAAGGGAAACCGGGCAGTAACGACGTTACCCTTCACTTGACGATCTGTCTTGGTGCTCAAGGTATTCTGGCGTTAGAAAAATGTGTATTACAACCTGAAGGTGTCTGGGACCTAGGGTTACGTTTAAATTCTATCTGAGACTGAAATGCCTTGCCAATCGCTAGTTGGGCACTAATGGGATGTCGCTAGCCGTTTCGGCGTTGGTGGAAACAGATTGAACATGACAATTATTACGGGGTGGTCGCACATCAAATTTCACGGTTTGTAAGTCCATTGCGCAGCGCTATTCCCTACTGCCTTATCTCCGGGGCATCATGACACTCCACAAATGACTTGACTTGGAAAATTATTTCCTCGCTGACAAGTCAGTGCAAGTTTATTTACGCTGCACATGTTTTCTTATTCTTGTTTCTTGTTCCCACTTTTTGTGTCCTTTGAATCATAATGCATTTCATTTGATCAATGACGTACAATACTTGGCACGTTACCGTCCCGCGCATATATTTTACAATCGATGCGAACATTTTGTTTGCTTTATGGATGTATGATCGTAAATGATAACGCATTCAAATTTAAATGTGGGCGGTTATCCCCTGTGTCACTTTGAAGTTCGAGTTATTTATTTTGACGACACACGACCGTTAACGGCGATGAAATCGGCTGGCTATATGCACATGAATTCGGCCAGCGCTGTTTGACTGAAGACACTCGTAAGTGGCGAATTCTTGTATATTTTACAAAGTGTTAACACATTCTTGTATTTTATTTTCATTGAATTCATTGATACTTTCATTTCTGAAAAATGTAAGCTTTTTGTAAAAGTGTCTGATGGTGAGAAAATCAAGGGTATTGTTGGCGTTTTGAATTTCCAAATTTAGAAGACGGATAGATACCACTTTTAAGCTTATCGAGGGCCACTTTTATTTTTGTTGCGGCTTGTGTGGCTTACCACTGGTTCCTGGGCGTGTACATTGGAAGCTTGACCACATCGAGTCTAAGTATACACAGATAAGTCCCATGCAGTGTCCTCAAACACCACATTGTTTTAATTGCTTGCTACTGTTAATATTATTGTTTGTGAACGGTATCTGGAAATCGTGTTTCAGTACGATTTTGTAGGGTAACACTAGGTGCAACCTTTTTTAGAAGTTTAAAAAGACAATTGTCTCAGAAAATTTACATAATTATTCTAGGGACCAAGTGGAGTTGAGCGATTGTACAGTGTATTTTTTCATATGTTGCTCGTCCTGGTTCTGTGTTTGATTTGCGAATGCACAGCATGACATGATCCGAGATCTTCGACGTATTGTACGAAACCCACTCAAAGGAAATACCTCATTACAAAATCCTGCTGGACAAATTGTTGGATATCAAATTTGTTGATGCAGCCCCTTGATAGTGATGACGGATTTGTTCGTGCGACCGTAAGGTGCTAAAAATGAATTATCACCGATAAACGTATTATCGTGTCGATCAACAAACGTCAAACAAACAAGTTTCATAATCGCTTTCTTACGGTAGACCACCAAGAAAACGTGATCTCGACATTTCTGTTTGTATTTCACACCTATTAAATTCGTGCTATGCACACGTGGACCCTCGAGCACTCTGCTACTTGTTACAAAGCAAACAAGCATGAAACGTAATATGAATTTTTGTATGTAATTCGCCGCGTATTTCCCAACCAGCAGGTGTGTGAAACAAACACGAGTGGGACGGTTCAAAGACCGATGAATGCTAGGCATGTCTTTGATTTGCCTCTGAAAATTTGCGAATTACGCTCGGGCCTGTGGCTGTATCGTAGACTTTCGACTGGCGACGTCTTGACTCGAACAGGTGCCACGATTGCAATCAATGATGAACGCGATCAACGATATGCACTTTTTTGCATTCACCACCAAAACTGAACTAACTCCTGAGTGTTCAGATATTGAATGAACATTTTGTTGTAACAAAAGGTTTAACGCACAAATTTCAACAGTAGTATTTTTAGTCAGGCAGGCCGCCTTTGTTGTTAAACATGAAATACACGTGTTTGTATTTGTACGGAAAAGATTTTAACAGATGCGATGTGGATAAGGCTAATCCACAGGGCGCAGTTTCGTATCAGATACGATAGTTTGAGCCCATGCAAAAGTATAGCAAATGGCTTACATGTTCCTTTGTTAATGGCTTTGGATTACAGCTTAATACTTAGTGACGAGAGATTACAGCATGGTCATGAATACCTTCAAGATGGGCTCCCTGAACTGACATTGCTCAAGGCCATGTTTGTTATTCTTTGTCATTACAGAACAGCTGGACCACGTGGTTATAATCCTATTTTTTGCATAAATATTATGCCACAACCATTGATTCACTTTGCCCAATCATCCTGTTAATCGCCGTTTTGTGTGGACACAACTTAAGTTTGGGATGCGCCGAGAATGGCGAATGTTCACCATATTTCGCCGACGGTGTGCCGGCCCGAACAATAGGTCTGGTAGCTGACACTAGCAAATCTCCGATGTCTTGAGGGGGCCCAATCGCAATTTTAGAAGGAAAATGTCCTCGTAACCCCCGGTCGGCGTTTCTCTGTTGTTGTTGTTCTTGGTGCTGCTGCTGTTGTTGTTTTTGTCGTTCATAGTTGCTGTGGTGGTAGCCTATGACGTTGACTTTTGGATTCAAATTAGAAGCCGACCGTTACATTGTACAACGAAGGACAAATCGATGCGATAATCGTTTGGGTGTAGGACCGGACAAAAGGGCTAACTTTACGACTGCAAAGAATTTATAAAGAAACGATGCATTTGGTTCATATAAGAAGGTAGAGCGGTTGTCCGCTAAATACCCTATTGCCGTGTATCGGACAATGGCTATTGTGTCATGAAATTCTCGTGATCAGAGCAAAAAACGACTCCCGGTCAAAAGAGTGCAACCTGGCCTTAAATCAACGTAGCTTAATTTTCTTGCCTACAGCGGATTAGTTTCTTCGTATGCTGAAAATGTCAAATGAAAAATTAAACAAATCTCGAGTTCTTTACTGATGTGGATCGTAAACGAATCAAATTATACAAGAAAAGAACATTTTATCGACGTTATCAATTTTGTCATTCCTGTGGCGCATTTCTAGAGGACAACAAGCCCTAGATCTTGTGTGTTTGTACGCGGTTTCCTCGAATTAACGCGCTTTAGCAATCGGCACTGTCAAAAGGTGTTATACAAATGCTTAATAGCTCTCTGAGGTGACACTTAAGATTGTTGAAATTCCCAGGAAAATCGTCTTGGTCTGACGTAACTTGCTTTTCGATGTCCAGGCAGCGCTCTGTTATTTATATGTCAACACAATAATTTCGCATCTGTAAACACGTCAGGTCTAGAACTCAATGGTCATTTTAGCAGACGTTGCTCAATGTGAATCCCTTAAATGTATAACCATGGTCATCAATTTTAGCAATGAGCAAGTGACCCTGCTTAGACATGTGACTAATTTATTGACTATGACAAAGCATTCGACTCTATTAACACTATTTTAGGTAATTTGAATGAGCCGCCAGCGAAATATGCCCAGGCCGAAGCATTCTTCGGATTATACATCCTGTTCAATTGTCACACCGGTCATCCTGTTTTATTATGCTGTTTGTCTTTTAATGAACGTGAAGCTTGTTAGGCTGCTTTTAATGAAGAGATGTATCTTGAGGCAAGGCATTTGTTTGTAAATATCAAATTCCATCTTCTTGGTAAGTTCTGGTGAAATTTCATCTCAAGCTGCAGGCAAAGCAGATAAGTGTTTTATCTGTAATCATATTCCACCTCCTCTGAATTACGTGTTTGCGAAATTTGACGCTTAAAGCATTGTATTTCAGAAAACGCGTTTCACAATTTCTTATAGAAGCACTTCGATACGTTAACAGCGCGTCGAGGTCGCATAGAACGTACTTTTATCTGTTATAGAAAGTGATTGTGGTATGACCTCATGGCGTAATCAAACAACAACGACTTGGCCTGAGAGAACATGGCAACGCCTTAGAGCCCGTGTCCCAATGGCTTTACACTGGAGCTCCTGCATGTCAATGTTCCACGAGTCTATCTTTTATATTTGTGTGAGTCGCTTCCTCACGTGTTTCACGCAAGTGTTTCTACGTAGCTCTTGGAGTTATTACATTTCGCTGATTTCCTGCATATCTATGACGGCAGTGTTGACTCAGACAAGAACGCCATAGTATCACATTTTTCTTACACTTGTCAAAAACGTATCGAGACTTGTCGGGCGTTTTTATCAATGAGTCAGTTGTATTTTTAATTTATTCAGAAAGTATCAAAACCCTCTCTTATCCGGGGGAAGGGGTGTCGTAAATGCCACTTAACCTTAGACTTTATTGATCAATCACTTGACAAACGGATGGACCGTTTGTGATCGACTTTTTATCTTTCATTCATTGTGTAAATACTTAATATACTTGTATGCCTGCCAATAGTGCACGCCCCACCTTATACAGGTTGACTCCAAACACCGGACTCGCATTTTTGAGTAAATTGAAAAACAATAATGATACAAACTGAGTCTTATGGTTAAAACCTCCATAGATTGAAATTTTGGAAAAAAGTGATCAACTAAAATTCTTATGTGTTCCGGTAATATTAGGATGTCTATAGGTAGACCTTTCGTCATAACAACATTTGGATAGTCTTCAGTTTTTTATGAGATGATATCAAGTGAATATCTCGATTTAGCCAAATTATCAAACGAACCAAATTTTCTTCCACCTGGGAGGAACTCCCTTATTGAAAACTGTTTGATCGGATATTGCTTGCAAATATATACGAAAGTTAAAAGCATGAAAATTTTGAGACATCCAATTGAGAAAACAGAACAAGTTTGAGTCTAATACTGGAATAAAAACTTACAAAAAATTAGCAACGTTGCGTCCTCAAGTTCGAAAGTTAGTGACAAGGAAAGTTATTATAACTCTAAACTGATGCGATAGTATCACTGAGGCTGTATTTTAATTCATGTAAAGTCAATTTAATGTGGCGCTTTGGTCTTAAGTATTGGAAAAGAGTGTTCTTGTTTTGAAGCAAAGTCCATATTTTGAATTCTTTGTCAAAAATAAACGCTGCTCCAGTTTTATTGAGAGAGAACAAATGTCAACATAATATTTACTTTGATTTGAAAATGCGGCGTCTTCGTTATTCAATGCGCCATTTAAATTTATGCTCCACCTTCAAGTTCATGCATGGCACCTTGAAACGATGACGATAGCGCCCATGCATTGCTAACAAATAAGCAGGAAAATCCAAACAAAACGGGTAATTCAATAATCCACATTTGTTCACATGATTAATTCGCTGTAGAAATCCAATGTATGTTAGTCGGCTAATAGGCTTAGCGAATCCATGACAATAGGCATTACGTCACCCAACATGGCTGACTGTTTGTGAAATCGGACTTCGTGATTGGCTGGCATTGTTTCAAGGTTGAGCAGATTGATTAGTCAAAGGTAGGGATATCGAAAAATTAGTGTCGCGTAATCCACAGAGTGTGCAGGTTTATGAAATAACTGAACAAGATCAAGCAGAGTTTTTTGGTTCTTGACAACTGCGTTGTTCAAGGTAAGTCGTAACATGACCTTCCAAGTGGGTAACAATAACGCACTGGGCTGTCTCGGTCTTGTCACTCGCCCCCCTCTTTCTCTGCCTCCGGCTCTCTTACATGTTGAAACTGTCATGCTATATTTTTCAAAACCATCGATTACGGAACTCGATTTTGAAGGGCATGACCACCGACTTAAATCTCATAACTGTTGTGTTCAGGAAAAACAATTTACGCATCTTGAATTACACTCATCGCTTCAAATTTCAATTAACATAGCTCGATATTGTACTTGTTATTGCTTAAGGTGTTGCAGTGTTGGCTATCCTTGTGCCTATCCAAAACATCCGTTGTAAAACATTCAATGAGACCTGTTGATGTGCTTTACACGCGAATCGTGAATGAATTCATTCTCTGAACTATATACAATAGCGCTTCAAGAATCTGTGCTTGTCCTCAGGGTATAAACAGACATATAAGATCATTGTATAAATGTTTTCAATTTATTTCACGCTACTCACAATGGAGTTGTTTTAATAACTGTCAGACGCATCATTTAGATTCGACCAGTCAAGTTGATGGTTGTTTGCAGACGAGACAATAGCAGATCTGCTTCATTCCGCCAATTTTCCATTTCAAGTTTTAGACACAGCGATGATAAGTGTGTCGCGGATGTGTTTACAGGTTCCACGTGTTTTTACAAGGTCTTAACTTTCGGTTCCAAAAACATTCGTGTTTATATCTGTCTATTTTGTCTCTCAAGATGACTCACAACAATCGTGGGCTTGGTTCGGATTGGGCTCATTGCCTGTGGTGGTTTATGTTTAAATTTAAGTCATTGGTTTATGACAATCAGTTAGGTGAGCACTTTTGTACGCTTCTCGCTAAGGGAACTGTCAGGTCAGTAATTGTTTTCTATCAGTGGTGTTTTGCTCGTTGCTTTGCATAATAATTGTTTTCTCGTTTTTGTCATTTAAAGGGATATTCTCGGCTGGAAAGGTGTTTTACAGAAATTAGCAGCAGCGGGAAATCGAACCCAATAGCTGAACAATAACAGCCCAATGCTTTGTCGCCGAGCCAAATACCACGCGTTAAAAAGCAGAATGCTTTAAGCGTATCCAAAGACACCAGTCTTGATTTTAGCGAATGTCTGGCACGCAACGGCGAGAATTGGTCATTTGTAATAAACTCACAAAACAACACATTTTGTTGTTTTATGCATCTGTTTCAAAGTCAGTAACCCCAAAAAGTGTCTCCCATTCGATAAAAATTCCAAACCGTGAAACCAAGAACGTTCCTTTAAAAATCTCAACCTGACTTGATACAATCGGAGACTTTTCATTCCTCAATCATCGGAAATGGCCAGTACCGCGCCATGGTTCACAAACGTTTGAACAAGTTCTTTTTCAATCACCAACATTCCAGGGGGAACTGTTGTGCGATCTTTTTTCTGTTTCACAAACGTGTAACCATTCTCCTTGCTCTCAAATTACTGGTTTCTAGTTTTCCAGCCAGTCTCTTGAGTTTGATAACCTATAATTACTGCGCTGCCTAATTGCGTGTGCGATCCCACCAGTCATGTCAAGTGTACGGTGTAACATCTGAATATGACACCTGTGGCCGAGACGTGATATGAATGGTTTGACTGCTGTAGCAGAAACCTTCAATAACTCTGCTTGCAGTAAGAATGTTAACGAGATGACATTTCGATTCAAATTCACAGATTATTATATAATACCGAACTGTTATGTGCAAATTACGACGAGTTTCACTACAAATTAGACCCCTTTTATAGAAAATTATTCAAGAAATCAAAACGACTCAGAATAGTTTATGAAATGCTTCATTCGCTATGCGAGACATTTGAGAACGAGGTAGTGTCACACAGGAGAGTTTCAGTCATAGGGACGCTGCCGCCAAGACGGGTTGGTGGTGTGCCATCTCCTCAGGTTTTGTTGTTTTACTCAGGTAGGATTTTTTTTGTTCGGTGTGGTCTTGGGCACCCGTTTTTCTCCAGTTCCCAGCTGGACATTGTATCGTCTTATTCTTTATTTTGCACGGCTGCACCCTCTCCCCCTTGCCCGAAGCCCACCATTTGGAGGAGTACCCCGACGAGTTTCGAGAAGTGCTTTCAAAATAATAAGCTTTGCAGCAGACGCAAGAAATGCCTGCAAAAGACACATTCACAGAGTAATCTTCTCTCGAAATTGTCCAAGGTTCTTTGAGATGTTACGTGTCAGCTTTTATTGAACTATTCTAGTCACGTTTACATTACTGTAAGCTGATAGGACTCACTGAGAAACCTACACTCCCGTCGACTTTGGCCTCTTCCCGGCCTCCAGCCCGCAATCGGCTTCCTAAGACGAAAAATACGTTCAAGTTTCGAACATTATTGACTTCCTTATTAGGAAGGACAAGTAAGTTGACTAACATGTTTGTTATTTTATGATAATTCTGTACATAATGAATTATTAAGCGATACGAAAATATATGTGCAGTTATGTAAGATTTGCATTCGTACCGCACATTCATTTACGAACAGTAGCACAGTACACGCCGATAAGGAACACATAAAGGTGTTGCTACCCGAAGGATATAATTGTGGAATTAAAAGTAAAGGACAATTATTGTACAGAGTATTCCTTGACCTTCTTGAGAGGGCCGGCCTTCGATGCTTCATAACCACAAGTCATTTACATGAGCATTGAATCATGGGAACGATTAGAGCGGAGTATTCTAATCTATGATGAAAACTAGTCAACTTTACGAGGTGCATCAAGCATAAGGAGATAACTAATTAAATCAATGCTTTGTTACCTTCATCGAATTTTCGTCATTTTACAGAACAACAGCTTAGGCTTTCAGTGACGCGTTTAATTTATTCACGGTGTATCCAGTGCACATGCATTTATAAATACCCGATGATTTTTCGACGACAAAATTTGCCCTTGACCCGGTCGTTGCCAAAATATGACCCAACTGACTTTTCTGCAGATTTTACTTCCTCTTAGTACGGAGAAATTCTGTATAAAGTACATAATTGTGCACATACTCGAAGGTAGTCGTGCAACGACACTGACGTAATCGGCTGTAGTTGTCAACGAGTGTGTTGTGACCCCTTGATATTTTCTTACGCTGTCGTATCGAGTTGTGTTCGTTGCTTCTCGCATTCAACAGCATGTAATGCTACAACCTTGGCCAGGTTTACTTTTTATCGCGTAAATGTTTCTGATAGAAAACACTCGGTTGTTTTGTTCCAACAGAAATTCAACAATCACGAGCAGTCAAGGCCAGTGTCGTTAGTATTGATTATGGAGAGTAAATGAAACGTTGGCGAATAATGAGCTGTTTTTAAACCACGAAAACGTTCTCATTTGAAAATATGAACTGATTTGTGTTTAGAATTAAAATTCGTCAAATTTGTGCCAAATTACTGAAACCAGTTATGAATAAGCACACAATGGTTCAGGTTAAGAAATGCCAAATTACTGAAACCAGTTATGAATAAGCACACAATGGTTCAGGTTAAGAAACTGCGCACTTATAGTTACAAAACAATACTTGTGCATTAATTTGATGTTTCAATTGCTGAATTACAAATATTTTAGAATTTCACAGATTTAAACTTTGAAATTTTAACATTCATAAGGTGGATTACTTCATTTTGTATGCTGTCTTAAAGAAATGTCGCAGATTTGACTGTTTGACATCTCTTAGCGGATAACAGCCGGAGCCCCACCTAGTGCCGTTGACATGCATTTACGTTGTGAGCCAAGCCTTGTGGGTAAAATGTTAATGATATACCGCGGCCTTAGTTATCACCTTTCAGACGAAAAAGTAGAACATTATCATGTAATTTTAGACAGTAAAAGCAATGCTAAGCGACCAATATACTTTTGATAACTGTGCTTTATTTCCGTTCGAAACGGTTCTTTGCTGAACTATTTCTAGAGGACTCACGAAATGCCCTCGATTTCCATAATATGTTTGGCAGTTCTTGGTGAGCCTGCTCGTGGACGAGGCGGTCTGGGTTGACATGTACCTTTTATGTCATAGTGCCCACCTCCATCCTTGCAAACTACATGTATGCCCGTGACTTGCAGGATACTGATTTACTCGCTTTTCTCCTTAGTATAGTTTGCTTCTTAGGTTTGTTTTGCGAGGAGTTCCTTGTAAAACATTTAGGGATATTCAGTGCACGGCAATTCGTGGTGAACGTGACATTAACCTTAGCCTAAGGCGCCTGCAAGTGAAAACATGGTTAGTTTACCGGCTTGTTTATAAACAACATATCGACAGCTTGTTCCAATCACCCTATAATTTCCGACTTGATAGGCGAAAACGCGATTTAAGCGTTGCAGTGCCCAGGTACGGTGAGTTCACGCTCCAGTTCCTAATGTGAATTTAATGTGTTTTTCAATAATTTTATATTGTACAACTATTTGTAATAGAGCGTATATATATACAATCTCGGATGTGACTTGATGTACATGCATAGGGGAAATGAAGAGTCGTTGTGGTCAGGTGCATATATTGCCAATCGTGAATTGATATCTGCACGTAAAGTTTTTGTTCATCGTCTACTAAATGAATGGACAAAAAGTGAAACAAATCATCGGGGATATTTAATTTGAATAACACAGATTTGTGTGTAGATTCGAGGCTCTCCTTTCGGAAAGGTAAGTAAGGAATGCGCTTCAAACTCTGACGAGTATTTTGCTCCTTCAACTATCACTCTCAGTTGGGTGAACGACGACGAGAGATGGCTGGGGGTTGTTATCGCTAGACAGGTTTTGCATCACTTAGTGTGTACTAATTTGTTCTGTGGACTACACGAGTACACCTCTTTATCCATTATTTGGCAACATCACCCCTGGGCCCCTGACATTCCCCACTCAGTACAAACGCCCACACTGGCTCGTAAATCCGATCTCAAGTGTCTCTCAGGCGAATTATATACGACTGCTATTCTACCGACGGCTGTTGTCGTGAAGAAATATTCAATCCTCGAATGTCCGATTGTCCAAATGCATTCTTGATTGTCTAACCAGTGGTCACCCGACGGTCACGCACGCGTATTGTCGTTGTAGCTTAATGGTATTGTGATCTTGTTATTGCTGCACTATTTCGTGGAATATTTACCCACTTCGGACATTGGCATCCTCTTATTCACATGATTACGACCCCGGACGGACAGGTGTACGGCATTCCTTTCGATGTTTCGCGTCTGCGCACGCGACGTGTAGCATTTCTGTTTGTAAGGGATCAAGATTGTACCACCAGGAACTCTCCACTGGTTAGGAAGGAATTGTTGAATGGATATGTCAAACGTACAGCAGCGGTGTATGAGATTTTTTGTTAGAAGTGCAATAGTTTTATAAATCTGACGCTATGTTTTCGTGATAGTATGATGTAATCAAAGCGGTTTCTGCAGCACTATACGGGAAATCCCGAAACGTGTGGAACTTATTAGACATTTCAGGTGCTGCGCAGCTCTCTGTCTCTCAAAATCTTCTGAAGAAAGGAAACTACATGTGTGTGCATTACTAAACGCTTGAACAAGACTTCGCTTGATTTCTCCAAAAATCATTTTTTGTATCTCGACATTTAAGACATTATAGCATACCATAAATTGCTAATGACAAAGTCTACGTTGCGCGGTTTGTCGACTCCCATATTGAGATGACTACCTGTCACGGTTGATGGATAGTTATAACTCCGCGATTTGAAAATTTAAATTTTTTTTTGTTTGCAGGTGGTTAACATTAAATGGTGACTGTAGCGGCTGGTTGAATCAACCTCTGAGGTAAGGAGATTTCACAGCATTTTATGACATAGTCTTATTGTTTGACATGATACGCCGTAGGTTTTTCAGAAGCATTTCGTCGTTGATTTCTTACGACTTTTATTCTAAGTAAGGTTGTTTTTCAAACAAGTAATTCAAATAGTCTTCAGTTGTTTAGTATTTATAACTGCCCACCTCGTTACGGTTTACTACAGTGTCACAATAACACCCGACTGTACGGACCACAGGAACAATGAACTACATTTTCCACAATCATGAAACTTTCATTTGACTGTCATATTGTGAGCAAAATAGCCGAAGCTAGGAATTAGCGTTGCATGATTGAATTTTCTTCATTTGAAGTAAAACTGCGAAACAATACCTGCGAGCTTTTTCAGGTATTTAATCGACTTGTGAAAGCATTGGACACTGTGTGAAACGAATGCTTGTGTCGTTCATTTGGATTGTGAAAAGAAAAGAAAACTAGGAGAACCGTTATTATCACACTGTGGAAATGAAAAAGAGGATTGTAGTTAATCCAACCAAACCAGTGTTTTGCGGCAAAGCGTGCTGTGAAGGGCTGTGCATACAAACGTCGACGCGTCGATGTTTTAGCGATTGTCGGTTGGTAAGAACGGTTAACTTCGGTGTCGACGAGGTTATCGGCAGGTGTCGTTGTCAATAACAGAATGTTTTGTTGTATTATTTGATATTTTGTTTCAAATATTCTCCAATCTACAACTATAAGCACTTCATTTCATTTATTATTTGACCACATACACGATACTTCAAGTTAAAAAATACATCCGCATGGCGTTTTGAAACGATTCCTGGAGATAACTTCAACAACTCGCGCATCAAACTTCGATGTCAGCGAACCTTGACCGTACCGAAGCCTCTGGTATCGGAGTTTCTATTACATATAAGAGCAATTCGTTGCATCGCAGTGTGCCAATCAACGGTTTAAAGAAATTTCGTTCAATACATGCCGAATTCTTAACAGTGACGTTGCATTACGGTAAGCATTTCTAAGCATAACTCGTGGCACCGCGAAGCTACAGAAAGACTCGCAACACGATCAACGCACAAAGTTGTCATTGTGTACATTTAAGTTGAGTGAAACTGACCATGTAAAGGCCGAATTTCGTGTTCTAACAACTTCAAAGCTTGGAATGCACATTTAAAAGAATGCTTCTTTCTCATTTTCAAATCTCAGTTTCGTTACCTTTCTCCGTTCGTCAGCTAATCCTCGTGATTTTTTATGAATGATTATGAGTCGGATCGATAACGCATAGCCAGCAAGGTAAATAATTCATAATATTGAAGGCATGCTTGTTTAACGCAACAAACCATATCGCAAAATTACTTCTCAAAGGCAATTGGCAAACTCGGTAAACATGTTTTTGAAACCAAACAATTCAACGCCTCTGCGGTATAAACTCACGAGGAGTTTGAACGTTTTTAAGTAGTATTTACTCATTCTTCGATTGTATTTAAGTAATTCAGTGAAACGGTAAAGTCGTATCTAAAACGAGTTTTTAAAGGTCTTATACAGTATGATGATCTAGTTTAAATAATGCGTACTCTCGGCAGTCAGTGTGTGAACGGTAAGGACGACACGACGGCAGTTATTTAGTATTTTTGTCTACATTTCTCAAACTCTCTGAATACACCTCTTGTCGCTGTTATTTTGAGTGACTGGAAAGAGCTCATAACGGAGATTCGAACACGTCACCTTGAAGCCGAGGCAACTGACAATGTTTATGGCTTGGCAGTGGCGTACAACGCATGCTGGAGCTGCACGTGGCTTGAGTGACGTAACAGGACCTTGGACTTTTCAACGACTCTTTTATTGCCACCAGCAGGACTGCAAAATACGGATGCAATGACGATGTTGTATTTCATTGCATAACCAGCGGACTTGCGTTCAAGTAGTTAAACATTCGTTCATCACAAATTCTTTTGAGAGACTCCTGTGGAGTGATTTACAAACTACCGACTACTTACAGCCTGCTCTTCACCGCGGGAGCGCTAATTATTTTCATTGTCATGAAACAACCATTATAAGGTCAGTCGAAGACATACGTTGTGCAAGTGCCAATATTAACAAATGCGTATTGATCAACCTCTACCTCGAAAACAACCAGGTAGTTATCTACTCAGTGTCAGCTGTGTATTGCATAAAAATTGTTTTCTTTAGTTGCTGCAAACCTTCTCGAAGTCAGCGAACTTCACTGGCTGCAAATGAAATTTAAAAGATTAAATTCGTACCCTGTATGTGTTCCGGAAGAGTTATTCTAAAAGAAAACAAAATTATTCGAAACATACGTAAGAACGGGCATTGTTCACTCGAAAATATGTATGCATCGTTAGCCAGAAGACAAAAGTCCGTAATTTCTTTTTCAGAAAAAAGTCACTAGTAACCAAGAAGTGGCAGTACGTTCAAGTTTCCGAAAATTTCAGTTGATCCATTCTTGTTGTTTTATTTACCTATTTATATTCCTTATTTGGAAAACGATAACGTAAAGAAAAGACCATTAATATTTAATTTCCCCAGATTTTATTTCTAAATTGATCACACATAAATTACAAACTAGTCTTCAGAATGAGTGACCTGTATGCAAAATTTGATGTATTGAAAACTTTTTTTCAGACTGCTTAATAATTGAAATAAAAAGGTCAAAACTACTCCATAGTCCTTGACATTTTTTAAGCAGTGAAAATGAGTCCTGTTCATTAGCGAATTTGTAACTAATTGTAAGACATGATTTGTACCACGCATGACGGTTTGTTATTACATAGAAACGTATAGCAACAGTAGCCGTAAGTAATGTGACATTTACTTTGCAACATGACGTAAGGTGGCGCCACGACAGAATTTGCTGCATCGTTAGTGACAGAAAGTTAAAAAAAAACACAATCCTTATCTCGACCTCTGCTATCGAGTTCAATTTTTGATCAAACTTGGCATAGTTTTTGCGTTCATATGTGATTTTAATTAATCTTTTTCACTTGATTAAAACCTTTTATTTCATGGCCCGTTCATTCGAATCCCGCACGTGTTGTTTACAAGCCGGCTTTTTGGGGCAAGTCGGTGTCTGACCCCGTAACTACTGTACTGTTCCCTGGTCAAAATCCGCGATTAAAATATGTGGTCGTTAGCCTCGTCGTTAGCCTTTCGTTATCCGCGAGCTGTTTAACGTCCTTTTGTCTACCTGTTTACTGCTGAAACGTTGTGTAAGGCGCAAGCGTAAAGCTAACATTACTGTTGTGCAACTTGAGAGGGACAGCTAGGGTTCATCGATACACGGTTCATTAAGTTTTATGGGTTTCGACAGCAGACAGTGCAAGGTGTTGGGAACTCATATGGCCTAACTTTGTTTTGCATATTGTTTTTGTGGTCGCCCTAAACCTGCTACAAGCTTTAAACTCGTCCAAACCAGCAAACCGTCGTGCTTGTGCTTCGGACAACAATATCTTTTCAGACTCCGTAAACACTATAGTAGTAAGCCAACGCGTGGGGGTAATCACAGAAGTGTCGTGGCACTGGAAAAACAAACTCCCGGTTCTTCCTTAGAAACTGAGACCCATTCGGAGAACTAATGATTGTTATCGAGATGATCCATCTGATAAAGTCTTCGCAGTTGGGTTTTGACTTTTATGTACAATAGGCACTTCGGGATTCTGCCCTTATAGATCGCATCACAAGACCTTATTATGTATTTCCGCTATTGTGTTTCGTAACAAAGTCAGGGGAAACTCAGGTCGCAAACAAAATTTCTGATTCCATTCAGCGCTCTGTTGTTTTTCACTATCCTTTTACCGGCAAATTTTCCCACGCTTATTTCTTGCTACCCTTTATGTGGAGTCTGTATGCCTTTTTAATCGGTCTAAACAGAGGCATTTCACAGCCTTGCTCTAACTTGTATTGTGGACACGTCGTGCGCACAATAGCTGATCACCAGTCTTATAAAGCATTATTCACCTAACTTGTTTACATTAAATATTCACTCATTGATTGCTGTAACATTGAGACGCTTTGTGATGTGTACACAAAGGGATTAGCACGTGAAATCCTGAAAACATGTAAATAAGACCAAAACGTGGTCATTTGCTGGACGGGCGTGCCCTGGACGGTCGTGTTGGCCAAGAGGACATTGACTAGTCGAAGTCCTAGAAGTATGCGACGAATAGTTTGTGCGATACTAAAGGGGATCATTACCTAAGCAGTGAAGAGTGTTTTACTTTACGCGTTCTCCAGTGGTAAGACTTACTGTCAATCAGTTACGGATTACTTTTATTTTCCATCATCAGCGAAAATCACATTTGCTACTTAATATTGTTCTATTGGCTTGGAAATGAAAGCAATTTTGAAAAAGCGACCAGGTGTTCATGTTCTAGCCTTATTATGGCATTTGTCAAGCATACTACTCAGTTAGATTATCGGAAAGGGACCAAATGTGTATTTGAATTGTGTGAATGAACGTGATGGCAGTGGTAATATTGGCAACTCTTGCAACGGACTGGTGTAGTCTGTCTGAGGCTCTTCAAATCGTCGGCACATTCTGCACTTTGTTGATTCTAAATTGTCTTGCACAGTGAGTGTCGTATTAATCCATGGGCGCTACCTACTGTTTGTTAATTGGGGAAATATAACCCATTTTTTGGTTTATTACGCCATCACAGTTGCCTGGTTAGCAAACTGGTTTTCTGTTCCTCCTGGGGTGCATCGCTAGCTCAAAGTGGATTCATCGGGAAATACGGTATTCCATTGAGGAAGTGGCGTAGCGAGTTAGAGGTAGTGGGGACTAGGAACGACTTGGAGATAAGATGGAATTTGTGAACCCGGGATCAAAATATGTCTTGGTGACGATAGGTAACAGAGGATGCCGGCCGTGTGAGGTGAGCTATGTTGATGACGATAGGTGACGAAGGATGACGGCCGTGGGAAATGAGTTATGTTGAAGTCGCGACGAATCATGTTCTGGTTTTAAAAACCGCGACTTTCTTTACAAGAAAGTTTGCTTTTCGAAAGCAACGTCACCACGTTTTTTTCCTTTGAATTGAAATTGGTTTCTGAATCAGTAGATGGCTGGGAGTCTGGGACTTCCCACGAACCCCGTACTGTCTTAGTGACAGATACTAACTCGATACTCTAAAACGTGTTCTTTTTCACTACACAAGGATTTCATTTGCATTAGCTATATTTTTGAAACGTTCACTGCAAAAGATACTCGCTTTTGAGAGCATGGCTTCTCTTCTTGTGTTGTATCAGGACCAATGGGTTAAAGTTCACCAGCCCAAGAATTCTTACGACTTTTTATCGATGCTCCCTACAAACGGGTTCTTGTTTCGAGTCCACTCTCTTCGTGGGCTGATGTCCTAATTTTCTAGATGCACTGCTGTCCAAACTGTAGTGAACTACCCACGGCACTGGACGCAAGCATGTCAAATTCGTTAATTTGCCCGTATTGTATAGTTTGAATTGACTGGAACTGGGATCACCTGCTCTGGACCAAGTGACCGTTTGGACACCATAAGGTTGAGGCCACGTTTCAGGTTTAGCAATTAAAGTCTTGTCAGTGAAAACACTCGTTGATAAAACCAAGAAAAACGTGCTCCTGGATGTCGTGAAGCTTAAAGTGTCAAAACATCTTTCGATACTTATCTTACGCAGTTACATTTCACTGCTTATCGCATTTTTTTTAGAAATTTCATGTATTATGCCTGCTAGTACAAGTGCCTTTACTGAACAAACAACAACCCCACGTGACAGAATTGTCCGTAAAAGGTCTAGACCTCAGTTGCGTAACATTACAAGGTTCTACTGACATTTTATTTTTCACTGACCAATCCACGAAGGCCAGACCGTCATAACATCTTACTAACTTAAAGCATTTCGACAAAGGTCGAATATTTAGTTGTCGTGGCATAGCAGTGATTATTCAATAATTTCTGGAACTCAATAATGCCATAGGTTGTATATTGTTATGCTCGAGAATAACAACTTAGGACGCAATTAAACCTCCGGTCTCTTGAAATTATTGTTTGAAATTGCGACGCTGTGCATAACTTGTATTTTGTTTGCTGTGCAAGTGCTTAATGATTCGCTCAATAATAATGTTTGCTGTTCGCCTGGGAAAGAATTGAAATCTTTTCACCATTAGCCACAACTTTTCTCAGGTCACCAAGTGAAATCTTCTATCAAATGAATGCTGTCTGAAGAGAAGTCTTGCTCTACTGCCTCTGCATATTAAAAGTGGCATGTGTTTGAATGAGACAAATTAGGTCGTCTAAATATGCTGAGGGATGAACAAAAAGACTTTATGAACAAGGTTCACAGACCTTGTAGCAATCCATGGAGCCGTGGTCAAATGGTTCACTCTGATGTCTTTGCTCAAACTGCCTGAAATTTTCATCAAAATGGCAGTAGATGGGCTGTCTTTGAATCAGTTATGAACTGCACAGCGACATTTGTTCTAATGTTCGTTGTTTCGCTAAGATGATTTTAATGTCCCAGTTTTTCAGCTTTTGAAAAGCTGTAATATAAACCTGCGTTTTGATCTGAATGGCAATTGTACGCAGTGACATCTATCGTTAAGCCAAGGCGTTCTGCCACTTCCTAAATCCCACGCTAATTGAATCAAGCCAAAGCAGTTAACTTCAAACTGGAGTAAGTCACGCTATTGAAGCAGTGCCTAGATTCAATCCTTGGTGGGACGATAGGTTACCAGCAACGATAATTCGCAATATCAAAGATCTTAATCAAAGGGTTCTACCCAAAACAATGATTCTCAAGGATGGCACGGCACGTGGCTTTAATATCAGCTACTAAATGTTTAACATATTTTATTGTGATTTCGGCAATAACAGAGTTCTCTTTCTTTTCTAGAATTTGGAAATCTTGCCAGCCATGACGTCGATTCCGGTTACATTTAATGGCGAAGAAATACTTATGACTGGTTTGACATCACGGACTACTTGTGGTGATGTAATATATGCCCTTCTTGTTGCCGATGGGATTGTAAATGGATACGAATGGGCAATTTACGAGAAATGGAAAGACGTCGAAAGACGACTTCCGGACAGGACTAAGATAACAAAGACTTGGAAATCATGGAGGTCGGAACAGCAGAATGTTCAATTCGTACTTCAGAAATCCAATAGTGGAAATCTGCGTAAGTCCCGGTCAACGAAATCTAGTCGTAAGCAGAGAAATCTGAAAGTTTTAGAGGAGTACACTGTACATGAGCTAACTATGCAAATAATGGACCAACAGAAGGTTATCGCTGAGCAAATGCAACGTATGGATGAACTGGACTCGAAAATTGAGAAACACGAAACGGATCTTCACTTGCGAAGAGCCAGTCAGGACGGTAGCGATTACGTCCAACAAGCTTACGAAATAGACAGAAAGTGCCCAGATTTAGCAGATCTGACCATGTCAGAACGCGAACAGTACATGGAGTGGTGTGAAAAAATTTTGGAACTTGGGGAAAAACTTTTGGACGAAGAACAGAAAATTCACGATTTGTCGCTGCAAGTAAGTGTCATAGAAAACGAGACAGAAGAAGCTAAACCATTTGACGTTACGCGAAAAACTTCAAAACACAAACACGTTTCGTTTTCGTTGGAAGATAACATTCGTTCAGTTACCCCAATTGAAATTGAATCGGACACTGAAAACGGAGAAGTATTCCAACACGACAGTGATATTCCTCTTAGTGGACAATATAACGTGTCGTCGGGTATAAGTCGACTGTTTTATTGGGAACGACCTGCAGCAATTTCTAGCCCTTGCGAAAGATATGGTACGTCCGACTGTGACCTGAACGGAACGTATGTGGTTTCCTGTAGTGATGCAGTGCCTACCTCGGCTTACAAGATCGAACGCAATGACTATCTTTACGAAAACGTTGAATCTGAATCCGGAGTATTCACTGATCAGGAGCTTTCGTGTAAACTGCCGAGCTCCACTTCGGAATATCGTGATGTTTCGAGACAGGAAAACCGTAAAGCTTGTGAAAAATGGTGCCAACAGCTGAACAGCATACCTCGGGACGCAATTCAAACAACAGTGGATAGTGGACATGAAAATTACCCTGCAGTGAAGCACCTGCCACCATTGGATATACAGCCTGTCGATACTCACTCGAGGGAAGACAGCTATAATAGTTGTCCGTCTCCGAGTGAGATACAAGTTTTGGCAGAGCTAAATGTCGGACAAAAGCTTAAGGCGACGCGATTGAGCAGCGACAACGACTCGGACACAGGCCTTAGCTCTATGCATAGTAGCGACATGTCAGTGCTGGAAACTTTGGTGTAATCAAAACTATATTTAAACAATAGTATCAGTTTTACAATGTACATATTTTAACGGTTACATATACCGGAAGTATTTTATAATTCTATAAGCCCGGTGAAATTAACCAACTATCGTTTCTACTCTCAAAAACAGGTTCTTGATTTAACAATTCTAACTTGTTTTTGAGTTTGCTCACCGAAGCAATTACACGTAAAATTTCAAGTACGCGAAAGTTATTCTTTCACTACCAATATACACGAATCAAACCAGCTTGCCTATTTGTTGTTATCAATAAAGTTGAGCTCTCATCGAATTTAATTGCATTTGGAATACTCATCGCGCCTGTTAAAATCATTTAGAAGATTGTATATGAATATGTCAGTCTCAATACGGGGTTTCTTGCCAGCACGCCACCTGTTGGCCACATGACGTGACCTAAGATTGCAATGATGCACACAGAATATGGTAAGCGATCAGAATAAAAATAAAAGCAGTTGATTTGCTTGTATTTGGCTGATATTTTGCAATAAATGTGCCAGCTAAGCATATTAATGAAAGACCTTGTATGAGGACAGAAATATGGGGCACAGGAATGTTCCCGCGCCGCTGGAATAGACAGGCGAGAATGGGGAAAGCACAGGATACGGCATTGATTACAAAACATTCTTAAAATGTGCTACCTGTGAACTGAATGGGTTTTTTACTAAAAACTGGACCAGCATCAAATCACAATTTTTAGAATATTCCCGACCACTTGTGCATTTGTTATTCTTTTACCTGCTCTAAAATGTTCCGAGAACCAAACAATACTTAAACAAACGTAACCAATTGTACAGCATGTATAACGAAATGTTTGGGAGGTAAGTAGTCCATTGAAAATTAGTGACGAAAAGTCCCTACAACTTACGGCATTAAAGAACCTTCATGAAATCACACTCGTGTAAAAAATGATTAGCTTGGTGTACCTGCTAGTATACAGGTGTTTAACCCTCACTAGATGGTTAAAACATGTTAAAACGAAGCCATCAGTACCTACAGGTTAATCCTAACAAAACCCGTGGGCGAAAAAATCATAAAATTCTTCACTTATCACGAACAGGACTCCACCATTTTAGATTTACTGTTAAATCGGATTCAGTGAGATTCAGTAAGTAACGATTGAATAACAAGGTCGTCTATTGGATTAGGCTAAGCGTGTTCTACAAGCAGTAATGAACTCGGGTAAACAGTATAAACGTAACACCAAACATGCAATATCAGAATAATTAGTAAACTTGCTATACAGTAAGAATATTCTGACAACTTGTGAAAATATTGAAAATAAATTTAGACAGGGAAAAACTAACAAAAGATACATTTGGTCTCCGGCGACTTTGCTAGGGGGCCAACGAGCGCGGCCTGTTTCTTATAGTATACCATCTGGTGGCAAAATAACTTCAGAAACATGTGTCGCCAAACAGTTACTAGTATATGGAAGAATTTTTATTCAACCAGAAGCATTGATATAATCTAATTACTGCACTTTAATTAGCTCCGCCTACCGTGAATAGCTGAAACTGGTGCCACCTGGATATTACAAAAATTACTGCATCATGCTCATGACACTACAATAATTTTCCATCACTGACATTCAACTCATAAACTACAATTCACTGCACTACCCTGTTAGCGTTTCAATCCACGATTTTTGATTTTAGACAACGGAGGCATCGATTGTAAATTTTTCTCAATACGTTTTGTCTAATAATTGAAAATTGAATTCAGTTTAGCATTTAGTGATTATTTTCTCGTCGAAGTGACGCCTGGCAACTGCCGGGGAACCTTCATTGTCCTCTCCGGGTAGCAAAAATCATTCACAGGTGCGCTTTATAGCAATTACGGTGAGGAGCGCACTGATTCTAGTTAGAAATGGTTTTTTTTTTGAAACATCGCCGTGTGTGAATGTTTTTTCTCCCATTTTATAGTTTTAACGGTCAGTAAAAGCCGGCATCTATTTATTGCCACGTTACGAAATGCGCTGTCGGTAGTCATACGGAGGCAATTGCTGGTACTTTGCATTAGTTTCACGATATGCAGATAAAGAAAAGACATTTGCCGATCTAGAAAGGGTTTGCTTCAAATTTACAACCAGAAATTTGACGTACCCTTGCGACGTATTCAGAAATTAAGCTAATATGATTACATTAAATACTACACGTCATATACAAAGAAGCAGATAAAATCAGGGTCAAATTTGTGTAAAAGAACCAAAATGAGAATCAAAAACAACCAAACAAAATCATAGGCGGATTTAGGGGGGGCAGGGGGCCC